>JAVTVY010030773.1:0-12062 GCA_036873755.1 Hanleya hanleyi
AAAATAATTTAAAAAAAAATGGTTAAAATTAGAGGTCTCTATGATCACTGTGATATATTGTGACCTCTCTAATTTAATATTTATGTGGTCAGTTTAGATTACTTAGACGGAATTACATCTTTAGTATAAATTCTTCATGTCAGTTACCCACATAATTTCATTCAATCGGAAACTCGGACTACCTAAACGTGGGCAAATTGTTTGTCATTACGTCAAATTATGTGGGAGCAAGGTACGATGATATCCCCGAATCGAGAAATATATTAATACATTCCGATTAATGTATTGTATATACATCAGATGCACTGTCGTAAAAAATATAATTTCTGCGTCAATAATCCAAAGGGTTTTGATTAGCACATGGACAGTTAGCATCAATTCCAAATATACCCGATACATAACACCATGAACGGTGCATAGGGGATATTTTCGCGGTCAAGTGGTCTCATTTTCACCGTAACTTTTTCTTGAATGATCAGCAGCACAATATTCTGTCAGACTAACTTAGAACGTAGTCCTTTAATAAATATAAACAACTGCGTGCTGCTACGTACACAAGCGTCACACATACTGGAAGCAATTTGGACTGCGCCACCCAACTCCCCACCCGGTGGTCTCGACCCAAGAGTGCATCAACATCACCAAATTAGTACCCAACAAATGCATGTAATTACAACAAGATTATTCTTTTCTCCATGGTTAAAGTGAATATGTACACCCAAAGTTGTGATCACATATGTCGGTGAATAGCCTCAAGCTAAAGTTTTCTTGTGTAACTGACCAACTACGAATAAATCTTGTCTTACCGTCTTACCATCACAACCAGATCCACCTTATGAAAATGGACATATCTCACCGAAAACGGGCAGATACACATGCCTCGAGAACAATAGGTTTGTTATCTTCCGGGAGTTTGAGGCAGTAGGCCTAATGAAATTTGATCACTTTTATGCGGTGATTAATAGCATGAAGCAGAATTTTCTTTTTTCGGGTTTTCTGCTTTAGGTTCCCTTGACCTTTGAACTTGTATCCTCTAAATAAATATCCAGTGGGTAAGGTATACCCAACGTTTTCAATCAATTTACCACATGGAACAGGAGATTTTCTGACCTCATCTTTGACAGGTCTGTGACCTTAAATTAGAATTGGGGTTTTCAATTACGCGCCACAACAGATTATTGTCGGGTGCGGGTATCTCATGTAAATGATACGGAAACGAAATACGGAACTCAGCATTTGTTGTATATTTATATTATTTTATAGGCTAGTAAAGGTCACATAATTGTACTATCACAGTTCCCCGTTGAACGTTTACTCAGCTCCCCAGTCGGTGTCAGATCTTGGAATTGTATGAGAATAATTATCGAGTAATTATTTACAAACATCTTTATTAGGAATTCACAGCGTCATTGAAGTTACGAATTCATTTGGTAAAAGTCATATTGATTCGTGCTGTCTTCTGATTTCATAAAGCATATGGTCAGAATATGCAAATGAGGTTTCATGGTGCCATAGATGGAACTTTTTTCATCAAAAGTAGAAATCAAGCCTGCCATCTGTCGTTAATCGCTTTGGGCATTTTCACAAAACACCATTCCTTTCAGCATGTTGAGGTCTGTCTCAATCTGGATAGCAGTTGTTGGGAATTTGAGTTTTCAATGTACGACTATAATAATACTCTCGTACGTAAGAGGTCTTTCGATTATGACGTACAACTTCTTAAAAATGGTTCCTCAATTAAAATATAGCCCCAAAGGAATATGATGTTCCGGTATAGGTCACAAACACAAAAAAACGACCTTACTGAATCGTATATCATCAGCTAATTTTATACCCCAATATTCCCCATGACTTTGTCCAGTTAGGACGGGGAGAATTATGATTATTCCGCCTGACACAATGGCAGCGGATTGAGATTTTTTTTTTTTTTTTTTTGCTTATTTTGATAGTTTCGAGAGTTGAATATTACAGAAACATTTTAATATATATCACAAACCATTTTTCACTCAGTCAGGTGTAATGGTCAAGTCATCCTTATTACCATTTCTAACCCAAAAAGTTCAATGGTGGTTTGTGACTTACAAATAGGCAGATTCCAATGCTATGGTTGTGGTCAAACCAGGTACAGATAAGCATATACAAACGCATAGATAACGGCCATGCTTCAACAACTTGAGAAAGTTAATGAAATTCAGATTAGGGAGCCAAGGCCTTCGGGCAGTGAGCAACTTATTATAATAGCTCCCTCCACAAGGATATTTAATCATATTTGTTTGGGTTTTGCTTAGTTACTGACGTTTGCTATGATGCACATAATTATATGAACAGACAGACGGGGTGACTATTATTACTCCCTATCTCACCTCTCCCATTGTCGAAAATAAAATGCATTTTTTACGGCTATGTTGCATCATATTGGAGATATTTGCTAACCCAAAACATTCTTAGGTTATAATTAGTACAGTTTGAGAACATATATATTGCACCAATTTATTATGGGGGTGGGGTCATCAATGGGTATGCCCCAATAAATGTTTTCATGTCACGGAGATTATCGACAAACGGCTTGCCAATAGCTGTACTGACTCACTAACTCAATTCTGCACCAACTTTACTTTGTATCGGTATATGAAATTCATGAATTGTTCAGCAGCCCTATCCACAACCAGGGAAGTAGTGTTGGCTAGTGAGGTGGCTTAGCAAAACGATCCTGACATGTTGGTCTAAAGCCCCAAACTTGGCACATGCGTCATTTGAGGCAAACAGAGCAATATCAGAAGGGTTGCCCCTTGCTCTGGGTCGTGTGAAGCCCTCTGGTCCCCAAAAGGGCATCTAAGGGAAAATATCATTGAAAAATTTAGCTTCCCAATAGCTTCGTGATTTTCGTTATCCTTCAGACTAGGAAGCTTAAACTTGCCACACCACATCTTTGGTTCCAACGCTGTCGCTACCAAACAAAATGTAACAAAATCGAAGATGGCTTCTATGATGAAGTCACAGTGACGTCCTATTATAAAAATAAGCCTTTTTATTGACGATTTTTAGGATCGATTTTTCAAATGTTTGATTTGTGCAATTTTGTTTCGCTTAAACTGTCTTATAAATTAGTAAATAATCATCTGATGTGATATAAAAAATTATTGGGCACTTTTACGTAGAAAAACTCACCAATTTTGGAAACACAACTTTCCAGCTACACCATGTCGTCCATTCTGGATTTGCCCATGATGCTTTTCTCCGAGGGTTGAATGGCTCTAATATCATTTCTTATAAAGCCACAAAGCGCCAGCTCTCAACAATTGCGAGCAGCAGAGAAAAGTTCATTGGGAAGGGCGGGGGCGCGGGTCAAGCTGAATCCACCAATAACAATTGAACACAGGAAACTCTCTGTTCAATATCATGATCATTTCTCTAATGGTGTACATGTAGAGCCGGCATATAATTGGCGTAGTGCACGAGTGCTGAAGCATGCAATCTAAATGTAAACGTCTTAAATGTAGTTTTATGCCCCTCTCCTCAATTTGCCTCTGACCTGAAACCATCATAGGCACTCTCAATTATGTCAATACCTATGGATAAAAGTATACGTGTTATTTTAATGTTAATTTCATGTTACTGTCCGTCAATGGGCGTTAAATGCACTTTCCGGTCCTTTTTTGTGTCTATTTACTCTCTAAGGACCCTATATAGCTATCCTGAAAAGTTTGACAGACTTTTGACCAAAAGATCTCTGTTAACTATCCTGACGTAATTTCACAGCCTTCCAGAAAAAAATCCTGGCCTCTAACAGGCGTAAGTTTAGGGATTTTCCTGTTTGGTTCACCTTCACTGACTCCAACACTTTTCAGATGAAGTTTCTTACCATTCCGCTGCAAACGCTTGCTAACTCAGCTTTTCATCTCCCAAGCTTGAAAGTAGAAAGACGGAAAAGCTCAACCCTGCTCCCGTATTCCAGTTGTCATCTTGCAAAATTGAAAGTAGGAAGATGCAAAACTTGCACAAAATTGAGAATTAAATGTCGCTCCCATATGCCAGCTTCTCAACTCGTAAAATCAAAACGAGAGATCCTGAAGAATCTTGACGCTCACCATTATCCGATAATTATAACCTAATGACAAGAGGATCTTATATACACAGGCAAAATTGCAAGCCTGTGAATGATATGTGACACGTATGATCCACATATGTGAGCTCACGCATGTGTCACATGTTTTTCTGACCTAGCATTAGATACATGTGTGGAACCACATACGTATCACATATGTGGCACGTGTGTGTTACAGGCGTGAAGGCAGATGTATGTTTCTCATACGTTACGCACATACGTGACACATATGTGACACATGCGTGAGGCTGGTGTGTGTGTTTTATATGTTAATCACATGCGTGATACACATGTTACACATGTGTAACACATCCAGTTCACTCCTGTTATTCTCGTGTGTATTATAGGATTTTTCTGTTGCTCGTGCAGGCTAGATTATAATTACATTTGAATCAGTTTGTCTTGAATATAAGATAAATGACCACTATATAGTGATTTTATCTCTGATTTTCTGTTATTCGAGACAAATTATTCAAATGTAATTCAAAAGCAACAAAATTTACCAAATCATTTGCATAACCTAATCTTGGGAATGTAGAATATATACCTTTATCAGTATCCAACTGGTCTTGGTTAATATTTTCTGTTATTGTATGACTTGTGAACTCATAAGAGACAGAATGAATTTAATGGAACAGAAAAATGTTTTGCAGACTCTTGTCAAGATAAAGTTGACAGTTGGTATTTTCGTTTAATATTCTGGTGTTCTAAAAGTGGCAAAGTAATGCTCTGTACTGACCATATACTGACAGGAGTATTTGAATGCAAAAGCAACCTAGAATAAGTCATCTGCACATTACTAGATAGGCATGATAATGAACAAAATATCAAGTCATATCTCACAGGAAAGTACAATGTCTTGTCTTTATTCTATATACCGGTACATTATGTACAAACTATACACAGAAAATAAACAATGTCACATGAATATAAAATATTTGCAACGAACTGAAAACAAATATTCTTCTCTTTTCTCGCCCCTTCAGCCTCTCTCACTTGTCTGTTGTTATGTCACTCTTCCACATATTTGTGGAACTCTGTCCAGAACTGGAAGGTACTGGGTTGTCCCTCCTGACCGTAGAATAATTTATTGTTGTGTACAAATGCTCTCTGAAATAGTAATTTAACGGTGAAATGCAAAGGTTTTTAGATTCCCCTTTTCACATTTTATATAGGTTGAATAATGATAGAAATACCGGTCTATCTACTTCACTTGGTTAAATTTGAATTATCTTGTCTGCTAAAATCTTTTTAAACGTTGGTACCCCTAGCACAGCTGAATTCAGATTTGCAAAACGTCATCGCTTATCTTTCCTTGCTTGTGACGTCACGTCAGACCAGCCGCCCGGAGACTGAACGTTACAAGTATTGACGCCTGGCAAGATGGTCTGATGTGACGTCACAATCGAACGTCAAACAAGGGCAGATAAGCGATGCGGATTTCATTTCTGAAATCGGCCGGGCTTAAGGTGGCTCCCTGGTTACAAGAATGGCTGGTCTGCGCAGCTTTTTGCGCATAGCAATTACCTCCCTTATAGTCGTACTCTTGTGCGCGAATGGATAGAATGAGATACTGTGACATGCTGCGTTTACTAAGCATCGTTTGTGACGTCATGACGTCGAATGGCAAACTCTTTGTTGGCGTGGCATTTGTCGACGTCATGACGTTGCATTGTTGCGACTTCATGCAAAATGGCGGGAGAAAATGTGGGAGTACGTAGATTCGGAGCCCTATTCATGCCCTTTTTTGGATGGCGACCTACCTTATATTTGAGTTATTAAAAAACTACATACTTCAAGGAATACATAGTAAAAAAATGAGAAAATTGACATGACTTTTGAATATTCTGAAAACAATTATGTCTCAAGTATTGAGTGTTTTACATAGTAATCACATTGTACCAATTTGCCACAACCTTATACAACCTGAAAATTAGAAAAAAGTAATACGCTATGCCCCAATTTTTAAATCATTTTCTGATATAGGATGGACTTCCTGAGCTATACAAAAAATATGAGAAAAATGACATGACTTTGCACCGAAACCAGGGAGCCACCTTAAGATGCCACCTTTAAATCACTTTTTAAAAGCTACCAGGAGACAAAATACTTCAAATAAAAGCAAACAGAGTATTTGAGCTGATATTTCCATCATTAACTAGCCCGCGAAGTATATAAATAGGGAAATATGAAAACCTTTGCAGTTCACCTTTAAGAAAGATCTAATATACTGGTTCTATACATATATTCAAACATAAGACAGCTTTTTATAGAACCGTACCCATGGCAGTATAGAACCCTTTACATGATTTTCATACAAACAAAAATACAATAGAACTAATTTTGGGTTTTTAGTCCTCAGCCCTACGGGCTCAGGAGTATTGTTGTGGCCCTAGCAGTGTGTCTGTCCAAGCCGTATCTCGAAAACTATTGCAATGGAGTTCCTGAAACTTACAGGTTATGATCCTTTTATTTTTTACTTGTGCCTTTGAAACTTTCAGGTCTAACCGGTCAATAATTATTTTTTCACATTTTTTTTTATTTTTGTACCATTTTCCAGTCTTCTAAAAAGGGATCTCCAAGTATGCATATACATTAGGCCTACTTTCATACTGATTTACATACTCTTACTGGCATGTAGCCTATCAAGAGCTCCATAGTAAAGTTGTATGTCTGTCATTGGTTTATTCAGTGTAGTGCAGGACTCACTTGCATATTCAGTAGTACAAGGCTGCTATCAAAAATATTTTTGTATGCATTTATTTATGCATAATTGATAGGTTTTGAAAAATCATTATAAATTATTTTTGGATCAGGAAATAAGTTTTGGGATATTTGGGGAATTGATAAAAAATATATTTTCCAGATATTTTTTTATGTTTTTTCAAAATACATTATTGATGTATTTTCAGAATGCATTTTTTTGGTATTCGAGAAATTGATAATAAATGCATTTTCAATATATTTTTTATATATTTTCAGAATACATTATCGATGTATTTTTAAAATGCATTTTTTTTTGTATTCAAGGAAATTGGTAATAAATACATTTTCAATGTATTTTTTATATGTTTTCAAAATGTATTATTTATTCATTTTCAAAATGCATTTTTTTTTTTGCATTGGAGGAAATTGATAATAAATGCATTTTCACTATATGTCCCATATGTCTCCACGAGAGAGCTTGGATAAGATATTAATTTATGAAGATCAGTATTATTCAGTATACTATGTGGGATCACAAATATCAGGAATACCCAAGTAGTATACAAAGCGTCAATTGAACAAACTTGACCTCAGAAATTTGCATATTGGGGAGGAGCCGGGAGGGTGACAAAAGGTCAATGAGTACATAGTTCCGGCAGAAAGACCAAAAGCTACCTCCAATCCAGGAGAGTTCCAATTGCTGCAGGGGATGTATTCAGGATGTATTCATGCGCGGTGATGCGGTTTGCCCGCGGTTTTGGCGGTGATTCGGTCTCGGGAAAAAGCTTCCGCGGAGAAAAAGTAGTCCCTAGATAAAATGGTCCGATTGGGTCGAGGAGGTATCAAAGTGAAGCTTATGTGAAGGGGCATCTAATGGGCTGGGTGTGGGGTTGAACTATCGGCCTTCTGCGCATGCGCGGTGGCCGAAGGGCATGAAAATAGCCGTGTTGGAGCTAGGGAAGCCCCTAAGGGTCCGATGGGGTCGAGTGAGGTATCAAAGTGAAGCTTATGTGAAGGGGCATCTAATGGGCTGGGTGTGGGGTTGAACTATCGGCATTCTGCGCATGCGCGGTGGCCCAAGGGTATGGAAATAGCCGTGTTGGAGCTAGGGGAGCCACTAATGGTCCAGTGGAGTTGTATGAGGTATCAAAGTGAAGCATTCGTGAAGGGGCATCTGATGGGCTGGGTGTGGGGTTAAATTAGGGTCATTCTGCGCATGCGCGGTGGCCCAAGGGTATGGAAATAGACGTGTTGGAGCTAGGGGAGCCCCTAATGGACCAATGGGGTCGAGTAAGGCATCAAAGTGAAGCTTATGTGAAGGGGCATCTGATGGACTGGGTGTGGGGTTGAAATATCGGCATTCTGCGCATGCGCGGTGGCCGAAGGGTATGAAAATAGCCTTTTTGGAGCTAGGGAGCCCCTAGTGGACCGATGGGGTCGAGTGAGGTATCAAAGTGAAGCATTCATGAAGGGGCATCTGATGGACTGGGTGTGGGGTTGAAATATCGGCATTCGCGCATGCGCGGTGGCCCAAGGTTATGGAAATAGCTGTTTTGGCATCTAGGAAGCTCCTAATGGTCGAATGGGGTCGAGTGAGGTATCAAAGTGAAGCCTAGGTGAAGGGGTATTTATGGCTGGGTGGGTGCATGTAAAATTTTTCCTGAAAAAAAACGGAAAACGGACTTTATCGAAAATCCGGGAAAATGCCTATGGGGTATGGGGGGTATATAGGTCGCCGGGCTTAAAACGGGGCTCGCCTGTCAATAGAGTTATATCTCCCTTAGTTCCAGGGTGGGTGTATGTAAAAATTTTCCTGAAAAAATACGGAACACGGACTTTATTCTAAATTACGGGAAAATGCCTATATGGGGGCAAGTGGGGAGGTATAGGACCATCCTGGGAAACGTACTTCTATACATTTGCGGTAGGGTTGTTGGGTCTCGTTTTACTCGTCTCGTCATTTAGAACATGATAGGAAGTGTCCCCGTGCGAATCGGTGAAATTTTTGAAAAAGTACGATATAGCCTCATATAGTCCCATACCGGTACTGAGGGTATAGGACCAATGTTTGTCCCCCCTGGGAAACGTACTTCTATGCATTTGCGGTAGGGTTGTGGGGTCTCGTTTTACTCGTCTCGTCATGTAGAACACGATAGGAAGTGTCTCCGTGCGAATCGGTGAAATTTTTGAAAAAGTACGATATAGCCCCATATAGACATATATATATAAATATATATTCCCATACTGGGGTATAGGACCGATGTTTGTCCCCCTGGGAAACCCACTTCTCCACATTTGCGGTAGGGTTGTGGGGTCTCGTTTTTCACGTCTCGACATTTAGAGCACGATGGGTAGGGTTGCGGAGCGAATTGGGGAAATTTTTGAAAAAAGTCACCAAGGCCTGGTTAGGCCCATAGGCCTATACTGCATGGCTATGGGTGTATAGGGCCATACGGGGTGGACATGTTGGAGTCTAGGTGAGTCCCTGGTGGTCCAATGGGGTCGAGTGAGGTCTTATTTGAAGCTCTCGTGCAGGAGCACTTGACTACACTAATGGTTCGTCCGTGTTCAATAGTCTGCGCATGCGCAGTCTGGCCGTAGTATAGAAAACAGGCATTTTGGGTGCTATGTAGGGGCGTGTTTGGGTTAGAGATGGGCTAATCACGGTTCGAATGGGTCGTGTGAGGTGTCAAAGTGAAGCTTGTGTGGGGTAGAGTCAGAATGGTGTGTTTTTGAACGCAAGTCGCGTCAATCTGCGCATGCGCAGTTGGTTGTATTAAGTAAAGTGGCCATTTTGGGGCAGTACATGAAGGTGTTTGGGGTAGAGATGGACCGCTATGGGTCCGAATGGGTCGTGGAGGGTGTCAAAGTGAAGCTTGTGCGGGGTAGACAGAATGGCGTGTTTTTGAATGCAAGTCGCGTCAATCTGCGCAGGCGCAGTTGGTTGTAGTAAGTGCGCCATTTTCGGGCAGTACATGAAGGTATTTGGGATCGATATGGGCTATTCACGGTTCGAATGGGTCCTGGAAGGTGTCATCTTGTGGTTCTCGGGGTGTACATTCCTATTTGGGGGATGTTCGCGTCATCTGTGACGTCATCGGTGACGTCATCGGTACGAGTAGTAGCGAAAGTGACATTTTCGGGCAGTACATGAAGGTATTTGGGGTCGAGATGGGCTATTCATGGTTCGAATGCGTCCTGGAAGGTGTCATCTTGTAGTTCTCGGGGTGTACATTCCGATTTGAGGGATGTCCGCGTCATCTGTGACGTCATCGGTGACGTCATCGGTACGAGTAGTAGCGAAAGTGGCCATTTTCGGGCAGTACATGAAAGTATTTGGGGTCGAGAGGGGCTATTCACGGTTCGAATGCGTCCTGGAAGGTGTCATCTTGTAGTTCTCGGGGTGTACATTCCGATTTGAGGGATGTCCGCGTCATCCGTGACGTCATCGGTGACGTCATCGGTACGAGTAGTAGCGAAAGTGGACATTTTGTGGTGCGTGAGGGTGAGTTTGGTGTAGAGATGCGCAATCCCATCCTTAGTCCGGAATGCGTCGTGTGAGGTGTCATTTTGTAGCTCGGGTGTACATTCCGAATTGAGGCATGTCCGAAGCATCTGTGACGTCATCAGTAGGAGTATTAGCGAAAGGAGCCTTTTTTGGGGCAGTGCAGGAAGGTATTTGGTGTAGAGATGGAATCATCCGCGTTGCGAATGCGTCGTGTGGGGTATCATGTTGTAGCTCTCGGAGTATAGACCCTGATTTCCGGATATTATAGCATCTGTGACGTCATCGATGACGTCATTAGTACAAGTTGTAGCGAAAGTGGGCCTTTTGGGGCAGTGCAGGAAGGTATTTGGTGTAGAGATGGATCATCCGCGGTCCAAATGGACCGTGTGAGGTATCATCTTGTAGCAACGCCCACCAACACCATTCTTAATGCTTCAACGCCCTGGTGAAATAGCTCAGAAGCTCTGATATTCCATGGAATTGTCACTAATTCTTCGAAATGCGGTGATGCTCGTCAACGCCCGTCGTTACACCTTAACACTCTAACATAACGCCATGATATAGACCAGAGAGAGAACAACAACAACAACAAGGATGACACATGAGAGAACAACAACAACAAGAAGTTTTTTCATATAGTTTATTTTCCCCAATGTTACATCATACCCACGCTGGGGAGCCGCGTTGGGTATATTTACAATTCAAGAAGATTCTTATCCAATCAGAGGCCACCATTTGCATGTTTCATATTCGTTCCCGTCCGTTAGATGTATTCTTGTCCAATCAGAAGTCTCCATTTCAGAAAGTGCCATCTGAACCGTTTATTCTAATCATCGTCGGGCAGGCCAGGATACCGTTGAGGCAACATATCCTCAGATAGTTGTTTGCGCATTCTGAGTATCTATCAGTGCATGGGTGAATACTTTCATCCGATGGTGGTGGTGGTCAGCTTAACCACGAAGAACGCAACATTGGTCATTATCTCCACTATCCACTTGGTGTTACAATTCAAGAAGACTTGGTCCAATCAGAGGCCACCATTTGCATCTGTCATATTCGTTCCTGTCCGTTAGATGTATTCTTGTCCAATCAGAAGTCTTCATTTCAGAAAGTTCCATCTTCGGCCATGTCTTGCTTTGAACCGTTTATTCTAATCATCATCGGGCAGCCCAGATACCGTTGAGGCAACATATCCTGTGATAGTTGCTTGTGCATTCTGAGTATCTATCAGTGCCTGGGTGAATACAGTCACCCGATGGGATGGTCGGTCAGCTTGGTCACGAAGAACGTAACATTGGTCACACTGTCCACTGTCCACTTGGTGTTGGGGCGTTGCAACCGGGCCCATTCCAAGGGATCCACTGTGTTCAGTTTCTCCAGCATCGTCTCTAGCGACACTCGGTTAATGATGGTAAACGGTTGGTCAAACACCTGGATGTTACTGCTCGGGTAAAAGTATCGGACTTGGCCTGTCTCTTTATGCTGCAGCACATAACCAAACGCCAGATTCAATTTGAAGGCCGTAGTTTGATCTTTGAAGATGGCTTCTACGTAGCTACGTAGACGGGCGAGGTCGGTCAGTCGGAAATTGTAGATATCTTGAATGGGGCGATGACGGTGGAAACAGTGCTGTATCATGGACCAATGGCGCCGATAGATGTCACTCACTGGATGGGCGCCCTGTAAGAGATCGCTAGGAACATTTATGGGCTCGTCCAGAAAATGTTCGATGTTGTCAGGCGT
>JAVTVY010030774.1:0-119615 GCA_036873755.1 Hanleya hanleyi
CTGGATATTTTTTCCTGCTGCAAGAGTATGAACACTGCTATGTATTGTGTCAGCTGTTCAAGGTGATACTGGCTATTGTTGAATGTTCCTAGCTAACTCTCTAGGCTACAGTAAAGCCTCTAATAATTCAATATAAAATGAGGGGGTGCTCCAATTTATTGGAACAGCAAGTTGACAAAATGGTCCAAAAATCATGCTCAGATGATCCATTATTTCTTGATTTTTTTAGTTTTCATTCAGTTGTTGTACTAAAATTTATAATTATTCACAAAATTTGGGATGATTGAATCTAAATCCTCGGAACACTCATATAGAATATTGATTCAGTTAAATTTGGCATATGAAATTCCTCCACATGTAAATAGGCAACAAAAAGTACAGGTATTTTTGTTTCTGGTCCGCATGCATTGGTTATCTTCCTTGAACAACGCCAGTGCCACCAGTCTTATCTGTAATCTGATGTTAGGCATGGCTCTTCCAGAATGACAAATGGAGCTTCCATCCCTCCACTACAGTATATCCCAGGTTTATCCTTAATCCGCCATTTGCACTATAATTAAAGTTAATCCTTAGACAATACTCTCTGTCCTGATCGGCAGGAGCATTGCTCCCTGCCTTATTTGTTGTTCGTTAATCAGGTCGCTTTCCTATCTCTTCACCCTGGGAAATGCCACGTCATCAGTTAATGTACAAACATCGAATGCTTCCAAAGAATTATTTCAGTTCAAGAATGTGATTTCAGTCCTGTTCGAATTGTCAAGTTTGGATAGTTTATATATACATTTTGAAGTTGGATGGTTTCAATTTGTCCATACATTCAGTCATACCTGTGTTTGTCATACCTGTGTTTGCAGGCTTTGACCAAGAATCTTAATATTCTTATTATTGTATGATTCTCATAAAAGTTCAGATTTGGACTAGCTATGATAGCACTCCATTTCCAGCTAACAGTCTGTCTCTACAGTCTGTCCCTGACTACTCGAACTCACGACCTTTATAGTTAGAATAGTCAAACCTCTCTAACCATTCGGCCACTGAATCACTCTACAAGAGACTGTGTTTGAAGTCTATTCATACTTCGCACATGCGCTTGTTTTACCTAGAAGAACTACGACGTCATCTGGTTTGTGTTTGATAGTTCCTGCTCTTCTCTCCTGCATACCGCTCTTCAGTGCCGGAGGGAGAGTTGAGTATGCGGTAAACCCAGCAAGCGAAATCTCACCCGTTTTAGTACTGAATAAGTAACAGAGTGTTATAATAGTTTCTTACCCTATTTTCGTATGCTTTCATACTTCGAAATATCAAGGAACCATTGCACTTGCAGTCTGTCAACTGTGGAAAAATAGAACAGAAAAGGTTGCTGAAGATGTTATGTCATGAAATTCCAAACATTCGACGACAGGATTTTTGGAGTTCTAATGTGACGTCGCTGGCATCACAGCATTTTAAAATTATATGTGAGATCCGACATTCAATCTTCATCATCCACAAAAGAATTTCCGCGTCAATAATCGAAAGAATTTTTTTTACATGACAGCGTCTCCAAATCGAATGAAATGAAAAGAACAAGAAGACAATACAGTTTTTAATGACAGCTTGCAGGCACTGTCTGCAGTTGCCTATCTGTTTTGTTTTTTGAGCAGTTGACAAAATCAGGAAAGCAATTGTGGATAATATTAAGCAATTATGACAAAGGACCTGGCACAGTTTAACGAGATTTGGCCTCCATGTGATGCGGTTTGGAGTGCCGAAATGAAATATCATGTACAAAGGAACTTTCTCATTGTGCTGCCCCAAAAATGGTTTTTGGTCTGAACTAGCTTCATATGTTTACAGAGAGAAAAGGTGCCATTTTCACCTCGAAATAGTCAATTTTGCGCAAATCCACTACTTCAACATGCTGTTATTCTTAAAACCTAAACCAAGAGCCTAGAAAGTACTCGGAGTATATGACAAGATAATATACCAAATGCTAACTGAAAAAATTATTTATTAAATTATTTCATTTTGGCACTCCAACCTGCACCTCAGGAGGCCAAAATCTCACTAAACCACACCAGGTCCTTTGACAGCTCTGCTGTTGAGTGTTATTAATGCATAAATCCAAAATGACAGAATAAGCTCTTTTAACTTGACATCAAGTTGATTTTAATCTGTCACAGCTAACTTTAGAAACATCTTTTTTTGGTTTCATGCTTTACAGTAATCCCTTTAATAATTCAATCACCCCAAATTTTGGAGATAAAATTTGATTACTCTCTAAAATCATTGAAATAATGAAGAAATATTAGATCATATATATGATTTTCACCCATTTTGTCAACTTCCTGTTCTAATAAATTTGACCACCGCCAGATTTTATGTTGGGAAAATTCACTTCCTGTGATTGAATTATTAGAGGGATTACCGTCTGCACCAGCAGCTTGTCTGATTCCTTTAAGAAGTAGGGGTATTTTCCCCCCGTTATCCCAAGTTCAAAGCTTGCCATTCTGTTTGACCACTGTCCTGTTTTACCAGGTCAGGGAAATGAGGGCTCTCCAATTTTGGAGGTAAAAAATGTAGCTTCTCTTGAATAACTTAGAAAATATGAACAAATTAGCATTTTTTTCTAAATGGCGCATAAATTGATATACAGTTACATATGTTAAAACATTTTGCCATTGATTAGGATTTTTATTTAACTTGTTTGAGAATATGTTGAAAAGACAATAGACCACTTTCTATCTCCTGAAGTCGATTAACAACAATTTCTTCAAAGCACGTAAACCAATGTGAAAATATATGAATTTATGCACCACTGACAAAAAAAAAATGAAAATTTGTTGATATTTTAAAGTTATTCAAGAAAAACGACTTTTTACCTCCAAAATGGGAGAGCACTCATTTCCCCAACCTGTTTACCATACTTCATCATGTTGAATTGTGTGATAACACGAGATGGTTATCTATTGCTATGCAAATTGCAATGTAAGCCAAATAGAACGGGAAGGCCTAATGACCAGAAATCATAAAACAGTGTTCATTTAATTTTATTCATCATATCTCGGATATACATTACGATTCTAAGTTAGTTTATATTATTGGAAAGTTGAATCATATAATAGGGCTTTGCTCCAGCTTTTCAATGATATAATTTATATTAGAATCGCGAAATGTATACCCAAGATACGCTAAACAAACCAACACTGTTTTACGATTTCTGGTCAATCCGAATGGATTTCTGGTCATTAGAGCTTCCCAAATAGATATATAGAAAATAAATCGTGCTGGCTGTAAATGCCACAATTCTGTACATGCCGAATATATAAATAATCTAAAATGAAATTGTGTTAGTATTTATGAGATAAATTATAAATAAATAAATATATATATATCTATATATAGCCTGGTTCCTGATCTCCCTTTACTGTTATAATCCAGTTTAGTCAGCCTTGTTACAATGGATACAGTAATGATTCAATGAGGTTGGACAGTTTTTTTACAATAAAACTGTAAACGATGTAATTTTGTGTTGTTATTATTTTTTTTGCCCCTCGACCAATTTGGACTTGAGGTAGTCATCATGTATGTCCGTCCGTTTATCTTCAATTTCTTGTTACCACCGTATCTCAAGAATCACTATGCCTACTAATACCAAACTTACATCACACATACATATGGTCACGGAGCAGAAGCCTATTGAAAATCAGCGAGATTGACCCATATTGTCCCAGGTCACGAGGTCAAACTGTCAATTTATCATTAATTGCTTGTTACCACCATATCTCAAGAATGACTATGCCTAGGAGCATCAAACTTGCTTCACAAATGTATGTTGACTTAAAGTAGAAGCCTATCAAAATCGGTGAGATTGCTTAATACCACCATATTTAGAGCATTTCCACAAAGTGGATGCTCTTATGTTTTCATGAGAAACGGCTCCGCCGGATCCGCCGCCGCCGCCGCGACTTTAAACGTGAATATCTCTGAAACCGTTAAATATTTTCGGGTCAGACTTTGTGTGCTATCTCCTTAGGCCTGGGGAATTTGTCTGGTTGTGTTTCGATACCCGCTGCTCACCACTATGTGGCGTTGTAGTCAGAGCATAGGTAAACCTTTCTCTGATGATTTCGTCTGAATGGCTTGTCTGATTTCTTTGAAATTTTATTACAATGGTCTTGAAAGATGGCCAATGTGCTGAAAAGCTTTTTGTGTAGCTGGCATAGCTATAAAGGCAAGTTTTCTGCATCGCAAAAAAAAAAAAATTTCACAGGTAAATTTTCTGTTATTAAGCTAAAACTTACCTCACTTCCACTCTTTGCATTTCTTGTCTACATGAAATGACACAGTTATCTCCCCTGCTAGTCACCTGATAGCATAGCTACCCACAATTCTACTTCTTGTTCCACTGCGATACATGGTCTGGATGTATCATAGCGGGGAGGCTGGGTGGGCATCACTGGAAGTGAGGTAAATTTTAGCTTAATAACAGAAAATTTACCTGTGAAATTTTTTTGTTATTTGCGCTGAAAACTTACCTCACTTCCACTCTTTGCATAGAGTGCCACTGTAAGGTAGGTGGGCAAACTGATACAAGCCGTGGTTATTGATAAATGCCATACATAGTGACTAGTACAGAGTAGAAATCAAAGATCTTCTACCTCACAGAGGATCCATGAGAACATACAACAGTAATAACCTGTATGCCTATGGTACACAGGGAACCTCTGTTGCTACTCTGACTTCGAGGCTGAGATGCAATATACGCCCCCCCCCCCCTTTTTTCGAAAGGGGCCGAGAGAAAAAAAGCACTCACCCGCAAGCAGGGTTACAACTGTACGCCCGGACTTTTGTAGCCATATTGCTGGCCTCGGTCCCCCTGACACCCGCTGTGCGGTCACAAGTGGGCCGATGGAATAGAGGTCGTTACATGCCAACGTCATGTCCCGGAGATAGTAGGAGGCAAATGTCGTGTTTGACCTCCAGTAGCACGCCCTCATAATGTCTGTCACCGATCTGTTGGTCCATAGAGGCCATGATGCCGCTAGAGCCCTAATCTCGTGACCCGAAACGTTTACAAGCGCGGCTTGCCTATCAGTAGCCGTGGAGTACGCTAGCCGAATCGTATTTTTGAGCCAACTCGAGATAGTGTTTTTACTTATTTCTTGTTTGGCTTTAGGATCGAAAGGGATAAACAAACGCCTCCTTCCCGCTCTGATCTCCTCTGTACGATTCAGGTAACACGCAAGAGCCCGAACCGGACACATTAACATGTCTGATTCAAGACCGGACGAAAGGAAATCAGATAAGGCTGGAATTGTGAACTCTCGAGATATGGAATCGTAGAGGGCTTGATTCTTAGCCACAAACTCAGGAACCGTTGTGAGAACTACCTTGCTCCAGTCCCTAGAGTGTCTGATGTTCCTGTGATCGAGCGCATGCAGCTCGGACACTCTAGCTGCCGAAGCCAGAGCCAACAAAAACGAAGTTTTGTATGATAACATTTTCAGCTCAATAGCCTCTATTGGCTCGAAAGGTGGCTTCCCTAATTGCCGAAGTACTAAGGCTAAGTCCCACTTAGGTAATTTCGGAACAGCCGACTGACCAGTTATCTTGTATGACTTGATTAGTGCAGATAAGTTTGGATCAGTCGAGGGATTAATCCCAGTACCCAGTAGAATAGGTTGAGCAATAGCCGCTCTATAACCTTCTACCGTAGCGGGCACCAGGCCCCTATCCCTGAACAAGTACAATAGGAACTCTGCTACTTCCGGGATAGTGGCGCAGGATGGATTGATATCCCTCTCTCCACACCAAAGATCGAAGATTGCCCACTTTGAGTTGTATACAGCGGAAGAGGACGGTCGAATTGATTGTGCCATTCGGCGCCCAACCTCCGCTGAAAATCCCGCCTGAGCAAAGTGCTTCTTGAGCACTTGCACACGTGGTAGTGGAACAGTCCTGGTTGGCTGTGAAATATCGACGTTCCGGGCTGGCGCAATAGATTGTGCCATACCGGAAGCTGTCGTGGTACATCTACCAGAAGATCCAGAAGGTCCGGGAACCACGGAACAATCAGGTAAACGACACATGTGTGCTCGTGGATCTTCTGGAGTACCTTCGCTAGGATAGCTGGGGGAGGGAACGCATATGCTACCATCCTTGACCAGTCCTGCGACAGTGCGTCCACTGCATATGCCGACGGATCTGGGACTGGCGACATGAACAGGGGCAGTAGATTGTTGCGCCGAGTGGCGAACAGATCTATGTGTGGCATCTCCCAGACCTGAGCTATTTGTTTTAGTATGTCTGGGTGAAGTTGCCACTCCGTGGGAATTATCTGATTCCGTCGTGAAAGCGAATCCGCTAAGACGTTCAGTACCCCCGGGATGTGCCTGGCCAACACCGATATGTTGTTGTCCCAACACAGACCGAAAAAGATTTCCGCTTGGCTTTGTAATTGCGGAGATCTCGTCCCCCCCTGCTTGTTGATATAGGCCACAACTGTTGTGTTGTCCGTCGCAACTAGCAGGTTCTTGTCGGTCAATACGCTCACCCACGTGCGGATGGCATGTGTCACTGCCATAAACTCCAACACGTTTATATGGTACGAGCGTTCCTCGATTGTCCATAACCCGGATGTCGACTTGGACTCGAGGTGGGCTCCCCATCCTTCCATAGATGCGTCCGTGAACAGGTGATGTGACGGACGAAACGGAAGTAGGGACACACCTGGCATAACGTTGAGTGGATCCAGCCACCATAGGAGGCATTGTTTGACTAGCGGTGTTACAGGTATCCACGGATTCAACTGCCTTTCGACCCATTGATGATTGAAGTAAATCATTAAGGGCCGAAGCTGCAACCGCCCTCTTGGGGTTACGTCCTGTGTTGACGTCAAGAGGCCGATTATCGCAGCAAAGTGTAAAGCCCTGGCCTGAGATAACTTGAGGAACTGAGGTATCTTCGTTGTTATCTTTAGCCATCGATCTTCTGGGGGTTTGGCGAGAGCTCGTAGCGTATCGTATTCCACCCCCAGAAATTTGCGCCTTTGCGAAGGAGTCAGCTCCGATTTCTCTTCGTGTGGGATGTATCCCAGAGAAGTCAATATCCTTAAGACAAACTGGGTGTCTAGGATTAACTGCTCCTTGCAGGCATTCCTTAGCAGGGAGTCGTCGATATAAAAGTGGTACTTTATACCTAGACTGTGCAGGAATTGTGCCACTGGTGTAAACACTCGTGTAAACACCCAAGGGGAAGTGGACAGGCCGAACGGAAGCACTTGAATTTGGAAGCGTCGTTTGCCGACCATGAATGTCAAGTACTTCCTGTCCCCCAGATGTATCGGGATATGCAGGTATGCATCCCTTAAATCCAGAGAAGTCAGCCATTCCCCTTGCCCGAGTACTGTCCGGATAGACCGGAAGGACTCCATGCGGAAGTGTGGCGGTGGAGTGAGGTAGTCCTTGTTGAGGCGCTTTAGGTTTATAACCATGCGCATCTCGGACGTGTCTTTCTTGGGGACCAGAAAGACCGGCGAATAGAACCCGGGTGACGTGTCCCAAACCGGAAGCTCTATTACAGCTGCCTTCTCTATCAGCTTGTCCACAGAGGACTGTATTGCTGATAGATGACCCGTTCGTAATGGTATACGAGACGGAAGGGGATGAGCAGTCAAGGGAGGAAGCGTGTCGAACAATAGGCGATAGCCGTATCTGATCGTTCGAATGACCCACGCTTCCGTCCCGATCCTTATCCAGTTCCTCCAAAACAACTGTAGCCTTCCCCCTACCGGAAGGTCTAGTTGCTGGGGAACTGGAAACGTTATGTCTCGGTGTTCCCGCCATACCGGAAGCCACCCGGTATGGCCCGAGACATCAGGAATTCTTCTTCGACTGCTTAAATTTCCCCTTACCCTGCTTCTTATGGCCATAGGTAGATACTCTAGGCTCTAAAGAAGCAGGCGCTTGGCTTTGCTGTTGGCCGGAAGCACCCTTATTAGCCTTGGAACTAGGCGGGTTCTTCTTAGCCTTCTTCGACTTTGGACCCAGACCGGAAGCCATTGGTCTCTTAGTCGAAGCACCGGAAGCAACCGACCTGTCATGTTCAATACGATCCATTTCAGGTCGGACTTCGGCAACAGCATCACCAAACAGTAAAGAAGAAGCCGTAGATGTTTCTAGTAGACTTCTCTTTACAGCTTCCGGTGTGTACCCATGCATATGAGGAATGAAGGCCTTTCTCCTCAAATACACAAGCATAGAAGATAAGTAGGCATTATGTACCAATAAATCTTCTACAGCACCGGAAGCAATCTTCTGGTAGTCAAGAACGAGGTTAATACCCTCCTGTAACTGCTCTTGACTTTCCGCGCCCGACAGCGAAAACAAACCATCCTTTATGGCTTTAAGAAACCAGTCCAGGTGATTCGTAATCGCCACTCCTTGTCGAGCAGTTTCCTCAAGTACTGCGGCCTGTTTGTTCGTGCAAGGAACATCGGGATTACTAGGCACTTTAGTATTACTAGGACATAAATACTGAAAGTCGCCGTTCACCTCAGCAGACCGGAAGCTAAACGGTGAGTTATGTACGCCGTAACTTCGTATGTTTGGCTTCTGTACTGGGAACGGACCAGAAGATCCTGCAGGGCGGAAGCGAGCTTTTGGTCTCGACCTTATAGCACGTTCCTCCTGCGTAGCGGGTTCTGCTAAAGTTCTATGGAACAAATGGCAAATAGAATGAATAGCAGTTGAGGCCGGAAGCGTGGTAGCCGACCTCGTAACCCGGTTTGACTCTCCTGATTCAGTTTCAATATCCCCCGCATGTGGGACCGGAAGCTGCATATCAGGAATTAAGTCATAGATGCCAGAAATAAGCTCATAATATTTCCTAGCATCCGGATCAGTATTTGTAGGTTCATTTAATTCAGATCTACCGTACTGGTCCCTATCCACTTCCATAGCTTCCGGGGCTTCCTGCCAGGAGGGAGTATTGGAAGGGATAGTCCTCGACAAATTAGCTTCCGGTTTCCTAGACTGTTCAGTCAAAACCGGAAGCAGTGGCGTACTACTTCGGAATTGACTGGTCATCATCTCTCTCAATTCCTTCATTTCCTCACGTTGCTGTTCCATACCGCGCAGTATGGCAGCCAATGTGGGATCAGTCACTTGAGAGTGGACCGGAAGCAAGGCCTGACGAGGTGTGTTCACACTCAAGGACCCTCCAGCTGGACGTGAGCACGGCCACTGTAAAGGTCGGTGAACTGGCATACGAGGTCGTAAACCGGAAGCACGTATAGGAGGACGCATCATACGTAATAATCCCGGTCCCGTACCACGAACACCCCCGGAAGCAGATATCTGACCCAAGCCACGCACGGGCGAAGGTAGACCAGCAACCGGATGCCGCATAATTTGACCTGATTGAGAGGGTTCTTGATAACGCATCTCAGAGACAGGGAAATAATTTGGCATATCATAGGTACCTGTATACATACCATACTGCCGTTGTTGCGGGAACCTTAATCTCTGGTGGCCCAGAAGGCTCGTAGATACAAACGTCTCGGCAGGGGGATGAGGAAGGCCACCAGAGTAACCGGAAGCAGATTGGGAAGATTCAGACAAACCGGAAGCAGCAGTTACAGGCATAACTGAGCGACCGGGAAGTCCAGGCCTCGACAGCGTCGAAGAAGGTATCTTCCCAACCCCCGGACCCAAATGAAAACTTAACATTAGGCCCCTCACTAGTGCTGCCTAAGTTTTCGTAGTCATATGTTGACCCCGATCGAGAGATCGGAGTCCCCTGGCTTTCCCACGCTAAGCCTGAGCCCGTTACCGATCTCCCTTCATCGTCGTATCCAGGCGTCCGCTCAATTGGAATCTCCACGTCCACAGTCGTTGTAGTGCCAGACTCCAAATCTTCGATTATCCCTTCCACCTGTACCAACCGGGTCGTTGCCTTACCTGACTGACCCTTCGCCTGGTCTGAAATGGAAGCATCGTGAGCGGGGGGGGGCGTTTGTTTATCTTTATTTACGTTCAATAGGCTGACTAGAGTAGACCCAGCTACAGAACTAACAAGCCCCCTAGCCTCCTCGCCTACGCTAGTACGAGGAGACTGTGCTACATACGTCTCATTGGCGAGAACGGTAGGCCTAACGACATTATTTCCCTCGTTAGCTGCCAGAGAACCGGCAAGATACACCTGGAATATGCCGGGCGCCCACACAATACACTCTTCACAGGCCGTGTCCCAGGTACAGATTCTTCCCTGGCGGCATGGCGGACACGTTGAGTGAAGGTCATAACTAGGCTTGTCACCTCCACAAGACATGCATGACATTTGAGACATATTTTGAGCCATTTTTACGCTGATAACTTATAGAATACTTCCCAAAGGACTTCTTGCAGGAAATCAGACGTCTGAGGTAATCCAACTGTGAGTAGTTTCGCTAGAATAGGCACTTTTTCACGGAGTTGACAATGTTTACTTCCAGCCCTACGAAGCAGTAGAACAAGAAGGAAGTAGAATTGTGGGTAGCTATGCTATCAGGTGACTAGCAGGGGAGATAACTGTGTCATTTAAATTCTTACTGTGGTATTTCATGTAGACAAGAAATGCAAAGAGTGGAAGTGAGGTAAGTTTTCAGCGCAAATAACATAAGATTTTCGTGAAATGAAAATTTGCCAATTCGTTTGGAGAAATATTCAAAAACTGTTCTATTCTAGGTTGCCAAGCATAAATATAGGATTGCCGACATGATAATTCCCTTTCGGTGCAAACCAAATTGCCATTTAAATGAAAAATCTCATTTATCTGACTCAACGACAAAACTTCTATAACCATTATCATGATTAAAGTTTTTTCCATTGAACTCTTATGTGCCATCTCCCTATGACTTTAGATCTCACCTGCTTGTTTTTCGTGACATTTGGTCGACACTAGGTGGCGCTATAGACATGAATGCAGGTAAACATGTGTAACATCTTCTGAACAATGTGTTTGATTTCCATGTAATTCAGGTATAATGATCTTGCAAGATAGGCAAAGAGCTGACAAGATTTTGTTGGTGTGGGCGAATCATGGAGAGTTATTTTTGCATTTTAAAATAAGATTTTGTTTTCACAAAAATGGAAATTTGCTTCTTAATCAGGGAAAAGTAATTCTATTTTGCTGAACATGATCGTAGCATTCCCAGTGTTATACATTTACATCTCTTGTGAGCCAAATGGCCATTTTTTGTAAATATATGAAATTCTCATGACTGAGGAACCAAAAGCAATGGAACCCGCAACGATTGTTCCCGGATGAGTTTAGATGTTAGATGATATTCACATGTGCCGAAAGTATTGATATGCTGACATCTATTCAGATTCGCAACTGGACTGATTGATTTAAACCTCGTACTTCCAGAAGTTGGAAATGGCGATAAGATGATCGGCAATTGTCGACAAACTACGGCACAGGGCCGATACACTTCGGGCGTCTACGACCCAGCCACCCAATGAAAACCACGGACTCTTATACACTAATTTACATATTACTAATAAGGAAATATGCAGGCCAGAGGAGACCATCGCCCCTCTGATACGCGGTAAGAAGTGTACGCAAATGGCTTCAGCCTTCTAGCACAGACGCACATGTTTCACCAAACGTTCACATATCTTAATACTTAATCTTAATAACCAGTATCTACACTGTGCTCTTTCCTTTCCCGTGCAAGGAACGTATTTACCTGAGCGTATCTTTCATCTTTGAAATATCAGTCGCAAACGACAATAACAACAACAACAACAACATGGCTATGACCTCCGTTCTCGTTGCCGGCCACAGCTTCATTCGACGCCTGGAAGAGGACATTCACCGAAGAGTATTGGGTCATCCCTCTTTTGCCATCTCCGGGGCCACTGTGCGTTTTAGTGGGTTCGGTGGTTTTACGGTCTTGCAGGCCTTGCAAGACCCAGACATATCATTCCCACCCCTCACATTCTCATTCTTCAACTTGGCGGGAATGATATCCATCCCACTACAACGGCAGAAGAAATTTGTACGAGTATCACTGACTTTGTGAGACTTTGCCTTCATCGGGGAATACAGCAGGTATTTGTCTGCAGTCTGTTCCCTCGATGGAGGCCCAGGCGCATGACATGTCGGCTGTCCGTTACGAAAGTACGAGACGACTAATTAATGATTATCTCCAGGCACACCTCCCAGCAATCGGAGGTGTGTTCTGGCAACATCGCAGGTGCCACCCAAGGCAGCCGACAGAACATATTTTCCTTGCGGATGGTGTCCATTTGAATACACGGGTATGGTTGGCCATCCCTGCCAGAATTCGTCATTTAGAGGCTGCCTCTAATTATTTTGTACCATGGTATAAAATGCCAAGCCTGCCATAATTCGTATTTAGAGGCTGCCTCTAATTATTTTGTATCATGGTATAAAATGCCAAGCCTGCCATAATTCGTATTTAGAGGCTGCCTCTAATTATTTTGTACCATGGTATAAAATCGCCAAGCCTGCCATAATTATGCCTCTAATTCATAGCCGTAAGTCGTAAATTTTCGCCTTCTTATTACTTCCACCAATGATATGCGCTTTCACAAATTTGGTGCCGGGTTTTTTAATTACGCTCCTCCCCTTTTTTGATGATACCTCGACACCTTGCAGTAAAAGTGAAAAAATCCCCGATGGGTTCATTATGAAATCTTCTGCGAGACATCTCCAAAATACGAAATTACCTCGCCTCTCGAAAGTTCATCGGATAATAGCGCGAAACACCTTGGGAGAAGATGTCAAAAATCTTGTCTCTTCCCATTTACTCACGTGACCATATCTCTACGCTCGTTACAAGTTTACTCATTGGTCAAATTTAATATTCTTGATATGACATCGAGTTGTTTATGACTTACGGCTAAAATGAATTAGAGGCATCCTCTAAATAGGAATTATGGCAGGCTTGGCCATTTTATACCATGGTACAAAATAATTAGAGGCAGCCTCTAAATACGAATTATGGCAGGCTCGGCATTTTATACCATGGTATATATTATTTACAGGCAGCCTCTAAATATGAATTGTGGCAGGCTTGGCGATTTACAGGCATCCTCTAAATAGGAATTATGGCAGGCTCGGCATTTTATACCATGGTACAAAATAATTAGAGGCAGCCTCTAAATACGAATTATGGCAGGCTTGGCATTTTATACCATGGTACAAAATAATTAGAGGCAGCCTCTAAATGACGAATTCTGGCAGGGATGGCCAACCATACACGGGCCATGTCAGATGTCCTTCTATCGCAGCCTCAGGGGTGCCATACTTCAAGCACAGGTTTGTATTCTTATTTTCATGTTTCTAGTTGCAGTAATGTAACTCTCAGAATCATGGGGACGAGCAGCGCAGCTGCGAGAGTTACAGAAATAAACCGCCCCTAATCTGTCGTTTTTGCGAACGAGGACATTTTTCTCTCATTTATTTCAAAATAAAGCGCTTATATTGTAACTACTGTCTATCCTCGCTATAAGGCGCCTCGATATAGTGCTGATTCTGATATAGGGCGGGTGCTGTTGTGTTCCCCAAATTAACACATGCATAATATTCAACCCTTTTGTGAGACTAGGTCTGTGGGGTGGCTCAAACTTGGTCCCCCAATGACAGTGTTAAAGCGAGGTTACACTGTATTGTGTTTCAATTAATTGTTGGTCACCAGTTCTTTTCTTAAAGTACTATAAATCATACACATGAATAATACATGTACACATAGCTCTTCATTGATAATGAAGTTGATTGTCCTTTAATTCAATAATTACAATTGTTCAGATTGAATAATGAAGTTGATTGTCCTTTAATTCAATAATTACAATCGTTCAGACTGAATAATGAAGTTGATTGTCCTTTAATTCAATAATTACAATTGTTCAGATTGAATAATGAAGTTGATTGTCCTTTAATTCAATAATTACAATTGTTCAGACTGAATAATGAAGTTGATTGTCCTTTAATTCAATAATTACAATTGTTCAGATTGAATAATTTGACCATACATATAGCATGGTTCAAATGTTAAGTGAATAAGTTTTTGCTTATGTACGTTATTTTCCTGCAGTATGTTAATGAAACGTGCACTTAATATCTGCTTTTGGAATATCGAAGGATTAATAACTCGAGAAGTAAATAAACTTAATGATAAGGATTTCTTACATGAAATCAGCAAATGTGATATAGCATGTTTATCGGAGACCCATTGTGGTTCAGAAGTTTCACTTTCATTACCTGGTTACAGAATTCAACATTTTCATAGGCCACGGGCCAAAAAAGCCACTAAATATTCTGGTGGTATTGCCCTTATATACAAGGATGACCTCAAGGATGGAATATGTATTGTTGATAAAACTGACGAATTCATTTGGTTTAAATTGGACAAACGTTTCTTTGGTCTGTCAGAGAATACCTATATTGCTGCTTGCTATATGCCTCCAAAGAATTCGACATATTCTAAACGTACTGAGAAAGATTACATGAATGATCTGTACAATTATGTTGTGAAATATGCCCAGTTAGGCCAAGTCCTATTAGGAGGAGACTTTAATGCTCGAACAGGTAGTATGGTAGACTATATTGATAATGATTATGATGATCATATGGATTTGGACAGTTATATATGTGACACTCCACCGCCTTTAAGATATAATCAAGCTGATGTAGTCAATGATAGAGGGAGACAACTCCTGGGTCTATGTTTGAGCTGTCAACTCAGAATTGTTAATGGTAGATTTCTGGGGGATAGAATTGGAAGATACACTTGTTTTGAACCACAGGGCTGTAGTGCAGTTGACTATGTTTTAGTTACTGATGTAATGTTGGCCAACAAATCCGTTAGATTTTTTCAAGTTAATGCATTAATACCTCATTTATCCGATCATTGTTCAGTGTCTGTTAATATTCGATGTGGTTATGCTACAAGTCAATCCACTGTTGACAATGTACTACTAATGCCCCCGAAATATGTCTGGGATGTGAATAGCTCTGCTGATACATTTCTTTCAATGTTGTCATCACCTGATATACAAGGTCAGTTGAATAGTTTTCTTACTAATGATTATTCTAGCGATGTTACACAGGCAGTCACTCATCTTAATACAATTATTACATCAGCTGCTAATAAATCTCTATGTAAGAAAGTATGTATCTTAAAAAAGAAACGAAATTCGAAGCCAAAGTGGTATGATCAGTCACTTTCCAAAATGCAGCGTGATTTAAATCATAAGGCACATCTTATGCGTCGTTATCCTAGAGATCCACAGGTACGATCATCTTTTTTTACTCATCTCAAGTATTTTCGAAAGCTAAAAAAGAAGAAGAGGTCTTATAAAGAGGACTTGATTACTCGACTTAATGATCTCCAAGAGAGTAATCCTAGAGAATATTGGCAGTTACTAGATAATCTGAAGAATGGCAGTTCAACCGATAAAGCTGAAAATATTTCCCCTTTCGAATGGAATGATCATTTTACCAATTTGAATAAGTCTAAGAGCTCTGTAGATATCTTCGATATCAACCCAGAGATGATCTCTTTTTCAGAAGTAGATAATAGAATAACTCCCAATGAAGTATTGGCTGCAATTAATAAACTTAAAAACAACAAGGCAGTTGGTTTAGATAGTATCATGAACGAAATGCTCAAAAATGGCCAGACCGCATTACTACCTAGTTTGGTAAAGCTATTCAATCTTATTTATTCTAATTCTGTTTATCCCAAGTCCTGGTCGTGTGGTTACATTATCCCAATACATAAGAAGGGGAACTTGTATGACCCTGGCAATTTTAGGGGCATTGCCATAACTAGTTGTATTGGTAAAGCTTTTAACTCTGTACTTAACAAGAGGTTAGAAAGTTATTTAGTCAATCATGGTATTATTCCAAGAGAACAGATAGGCTTCTGCCCTGGTAAGCGGACAACAGATCATACATTTGTATTGAAAACATTGGTTGACAAATATAATGCACAGTTGTCTAAACCACTCTACACCTGCTTTATCGATTTCTCTAAAGCATTCGACACTGTTAGTCATGCAGGTTTGCTGTATAAACTTATCGATGTTGGAATAACTGGTCATTTATTCCGCATTATTAGAAGTATGTATTCCCAGGTTGAACTACAGGTTAAAGTGGGCAATACCCTTACTGAGTCATTTGTATCAAATGTCGGTGTGAAACAGGGGGACAACTTGAGTCCCTCCTTATTTAAAGTTTTCTTACATGACATAACAGATATTTTTGATGCTTCATGTGAGCCAGTATCATTAACTACTACTCCCCTTAACTGTTTATTGTTCGCCGATGATCTAGTATTAATATCTGAAAGTTCTGAAGGTTTACAACATAGTGTAAACAAGGTTCACGAATACTGTGAGAAATGGGATTTAACTATCAATTATGATAAAAGTAAGACTTTGGTTATGACCAAGTCTGGTAGAACTGTTCACTGTGACATAGTGTATGGTGGCAAATCACTTGATCAAGTTCAGTCATATACTTACCTTGGTACCACTTTTACTCAATCTGGCTCCTTTACTTTAGCTCAAGATTATTTGTACAAGAAGGGATTGAAAGCCTTTTTTCATCTGTCTAAATGCTTCGGTTCTTCTGTACCGGACATACGTACTTGTTGTCACGTATTTGATCATACTATAAAACCCATTCTGTTATATGGATCAGATGTTTGGGGATGTATTAATGCAAAAAAATGTCTGAACAAAGGCTCTGATTATTTATTTGATGTCCTTGAAAACATGTATTCTGAGAAGTTACATCTTAGATTTTGTAAGTATGCTCTAGGTGTACATTCCAAAACATCTAATGCCGCTGTACGTGGTGACATGGGGAGATTCCCCATTTCATTTGATATTATTATATCTATGATAAAATTTTGGATTAGATTATGTAATCTAGAAGATAGCTTGGTTTCGGAAGCATATAAGCTTTCTGTCTCCCTTCACTCTAGTGGCAATATCTCATGGGTAGGTTCAGTCGAGGCGGTTCTGAATTGCCTTGGTATATCACATTTATCTCCACGGGTGACTAATATTCCCAAAAATACTCTCATTAAGAAAGTACAAACGTCCATCGTTTCATTATATAAGCTGAAGTGGACAAGAGATGTAGGATTTAAAACTAACATGGTAGGTGATAGGTCTAATAGGACGCAGTTCCATGTTGTCAATAACTTCAAATTAAGAACTTATCAATTGTATAAAGGATGTTTTAAAGCTGAACCCTATTTATATACCATTAAGGATCGAAGGTTAAGGAGCTCTGTATGTAAATTTAGGCTTAGTGCCCACCAATTGAACATAGAAAAGGGCATATATAAAAACATTCCTGTAGAGAAACGGCTTTGTGAATTGTGCAATATGAACAGCATCGAAGATGAAATACATTTTCTACTCGAGTGCCCCAAGTACAAACTGGCCCGGGATGACCTAATTTCTATTGTCAACAAGGTCTGTTCCTCCTTTTTAAATTTATCATTACATAATCAGTTTATCTGGATATTAAGTTGTGAAGACTTTTCTGTCTGTAAAGCTCTGGGTTCATATCTATGTTGTTCTTTTGAAATGAGAGAGGCTAATATCTAGCTGTGTTCAGTACATATAAAATATTGTCCGCCTTCATGTTCTAATATTAAGGTACTGTACATAGCTTAAGGCTTGTAGTTAATACTCTTGTGATTGTGTAACTTATCTCACAATGTCAATCAATTCCAATGAACTCTAAATGATTCCCCATGTGATTTCTCTGTGATTGTTTGCTCCAAATGGGGCGCATTAATTTGCAATAAATATTCTGATTCTGATTCTGATTCTGATTCACCCGCGTCCATGACGGGTCTCCGATAGTTGTAGGCTATGTTAGGTTACTCACCAGACACAAAAAACCCCGCACTCAAAGGGTTTATTTTCACAAAATCGCACTTTTCCCTCGTTTTACCTTCTCCTGCTAGACTGGCCGCCGTCGTCTAATAACGTTGGGCCGATTGACGACAGGCTTCTAATAATGCCGACCTTCACTGTAGCGGCGATGTCATGACCTGTTGACGTGTATTTGTGACGTTATGCAACAATCGGATTAACAATTCATTATACCGTCGTATTGTGACGTTGTGTAAAATTATGCTGTGACGTTACGGACTGACGCGGACCCACAGACACTCTCGTCAAGCTGATAGAGCCTGTTCTTGACAAGGCCGAACTGAAGGTTGATAAAAGAAACAATCTTTTACAGAATATCATTATTTAACATCATCAATTATCAAGTCCTAAAGCAAGATGAAACAGACGCATATCTTGAGCGGTAGTTTTCACATTGATCTGTAGCACTTCCTCTACGCATCGAGCCATTTCATAAACACTCCATGTTGAAGGTATGGGCTCAAATTTGGCCGCCATTACGTCTTTTCATTATTAGATACTGGTCCACAAGCTTAGCGATAGCGGGTCATGCGCAGTGGCTGGGTACTAGTCTACTTCTCCTGCATGGTTGTTGTTCTCGCTGTGAAGTCCCGTCACATGTTCATTTCTGTTTCGTGGCCGGAGAGTCGACAAGGGGAATAATCCGTGCCAGCCACGTAAGAGCTGTCGCTGTCAAACGGATTATTCCCCTTGTCGACTCATGTTCCAGGCAATGGCATATTGTAATATAGATGGAGAAAACCATCTATGAATTGATGTGATATCTGACGGCCGTAATTCATACATGGAGCGCCAAGTCATATTAAAACAGCGAGTAGAAATCCAGCCCCCCTCGCCTGACAAGGGGGATGCTATTTACGCGAAAATATGGCGAAAAATACGGCGAAAGCAACCGAGTTTAGCAACTTACTATCTCCACAGATCCTTATCCTATCCATCAACACTGTTTATTTGGGTTGAAATAGCAGCATAAATCCACACACACACCCAACGTTTCTGCAATGTGTGTAATCCAATATGGCCGCCGTCAGCCGATTATAAGCAGTTGTATCTTGTCCGGACAATAACTATATCACATATCATCGACCAAACAAAATCTACGAAAAAAAAATAACCATAGAGGTCCATGGCCCCCGCAGCAGCAGCGCCAGTTATGGTGGACGCCAGACCAGCAGCCGATATTACGAGCGTGCACTCTTTCCCCACGGCCACTCTCCCGCCCATTACATATTAATCATAATGAACATTTCAAGTTATTCATCAATAATTCATTGTGTCCATCACAATGAAAATCTGTTATTCATCACAATGAAAATCTGTTTCATACTTTCATCACAATAAGCGTTTCATATTATTCATCACAATAAACATTACATATGAATCATCATTCATCACAATAAACATTTCATATTATTCATCACAATAATCATTTCATATTCATCACAATAATTATAAACATTACATGTTATTCATCAGGCCTTGCATTTTGGCGTTGCTGATTAGCCCAGGCCCTGTTATAGGCCTGGTCAGTACTTGTTATAGGGCCTATGTGTTCATCAGCCTGGTAAATGTCCTTTTATATTGAAATCAGCCCCGTTAAGAATGAATAAGCCCTGTCAGCTACACAATACCAGACCTGTTAATCAGCCTTGTGTCATTATCATCATTCATCACAAATATTTTATGCAATCTATCAAAATGAATATTATAAGTTATCCTGTCCCTGTGTGTTTGATACTGAATTTTATTCTGTTTCCTGGCGAAAATGCCACACGACCGCGAAGCGGGAGTGTGGCATTCGCCAGGAAACAGGATAAAATTCAGTATCAAACGAGCAGATACAGGATAACGTATTTATTTCTACGAGCAGCTTTTTCAACTCGGGAAAGTTTCGAGGTAAAGTGGGTCTAAAACTTGCTAACCAAATACGACAAAGGTGATAATGAAAACGGCTGGAGACGCGTCAAATATTTTGAAATATTCGGAATCAGCATTGTAGATTTCTGCTCGAAATGATAAGTCAAAAGACCGTAAAGCGCTAGAGTCTGATGGCCAACTCTTTGGCTGATCGGCCGAGCTGGGGTCGAGTCAGTGAAAAAGACGGCACAGTTTTCGAACAAAAAACGTCTGAAAATGGTCAATCTTGAATTAAACAATGTATTCTAAGAATGTTTTCTATCTGCTAACAGTATTTTGATTCATGTAACCTAAAATTGTACACGTCGAATAAGAATAAACGCGAATATCAGAGGTATTAAACGTCCACATCATTCACATTGTACCGGCACATGTGATCGTAGGCGAGATCGTCGAAGCGAAGTCAAGCGTCAACGCGGCTTTCGTCAACTGTTACTCAAAGTCACAGTACACTACCTTTTCCAGATATTCCAGGAACAGTCGCACATACTATCGGTCAGATTTACAAAGTTGATATCCGATATATTCTTTATTTCCAGTGCTGTCGCTGACAGAACACTCCAGCTGCCATGTTTGTTTACATTACAGACTGCCGTCAACTGGGTCAGCCAGTGCAGTTTGATATGTGTTTTTATCCCAACGGCACGTGACCGCTGTCGACCAATGGCTTGCCTAGGATCTTCTGGGAGTGGAAATAATTTATATTATCACAATAAACATTCCATATTCATCACAATGAACATTCATATCATATTTATCAGAATGAACCCTTTATATTATTATATGACTGGTAGTGAATTTCCCGTGTTATTGGTCCATTGGCTGTCACATGATATCTCACAAAAAGCCATATTCACCTGCCAGAATGTTATATTCACCAACCGGTCATTCATCACTATGAGCAGGTCATTTGTGGTGGGGGGGGGGGGGGGGGCTGGGGACGTATTCTCCCGTAAACCCTGTATGAACCACTGGGCATTTAATAATGGTGGCCATCTTTAATTTATGCAAAATCATTTATTTATACATGTCGCAGTTACCATTTGGATGCAAAAGTTGGTATACATGTACGTGTACGTCATCATGGATACATCCAGATATTTTCAATCAGGACCTCTTTTATCCCATCGGCATATATGCCGAATGGCATCATGCCATCACGCTGGCTGGCTGGCTGGCTGCATGGCTGGCTGGCTCGATGAACCACGTGATCGCTCTAAAAGGTGAACCGTTGCAGCTAAAGACTTCAAATTTGGTATACTGCATTGTTGGGTGATAAAGCACAAGCCTATTGAAATTGGGCACATTTAGTTGATTTTTGTGGTTTCCATGGCAACATAACGAAAAATATCCATATAACGACGTTATCGCTCTAAAAGGTGAACCGTTGCAGCTAGACACTTCAAATTTGGTATACTGCATTGCTGGGGGATAAAGCACAAGCCTATTGAAATTGAGCACATTTAGTAGATTTTTGTGGTTTCCATGGCAACATAACGAAAAATATCCATATAACGACGTGAACGCTCTAAAAGTTGAACCGTTGCAGCTAGACACTTCAATTGGTATACCGTACTGCATTGTTGGGTGATAAAGCACAAATCTATTGAAATTGTGCACATTTAGTTCATTTTTGTGGTTTCCATGGCAACATAACAAAAAATATCCATATAACCACGTGAACGCTCCAAAAGGTGAACCGTTGCAGCCAGAGACTTCAAATTTGATATACTGCATTGTTGAGTGATAAAGCACAAGCATGTTGAAATTGGGCACATTTAGTTGATTTTTGTGGTTTCCATGGCAACATAACGAAAAATATCCATATAACGACATGAACGCTCTAAAAGTTGAACCGTTGCAGCTAGAGACTTCAAATTTGGTATACTGCATTGTTGGGGGGTAAAGCACAAATCTATTGAAATAGGGCACATTTAGTTCATTTTTGTGGTTTCCATGGCAACATAACAAAAAATATCCATAACAACGTGAACGCTCCAAAAGGAGAACCGTTGCAGACAGAGACTTCAAATTTGATATACTGCATTCTTGGGTCATAAAGCACAAGCATGTTCAAATTGGGCACATTTAGTTAATTTTTGTGGTTTCCATGGCAACATAACGAAAAATATCCACATAATCACGTTAACGCTTTATAAGCCGAACCGTTGTAGGTAGAGACTTCAAATGTGGTATACAGCATTGTTGGGTGGTAAAGCACAAGACTATTGACATTGGGTATATTTCCATCATTTTTGTGGTTTCCATGGCAAGATAACGAAAAATATCCACGTAACAGTATTAACACTTTACAAGTCGAACCGTTGAAGCTAGACATTTCAAATTTGGTATACAGCATTGTTGGGTAGTAAAGCACAAGCCTGTTGAAATGGGTTACATTCTGTTTTTTTTTTACAGTTTCCATGGCAACAAAAAGTAAAATATTCACATAACCATGTTAGCCATTTAGAAGCCGAACCGTTGGAGCTAGACACTTCAAATTTGGTATACAACATTGTTGGGTGGTAAAGCACAAGCCTATTGAAATTGGGTAAATTTTGGTGTTTTTGTTGTTTCCATGGCGACAAAAAGTAAAAAATTCACTTAACCATGTTAACGCTTTAGAAGCCGAACCTTTAGAGCTTAGAGACATCAAAGTTGGTATACAACAGTGCTGCAGCATTGGTGGGTTGTAAGACACAAGTCTACTGAAATTTAGTACATTTTGGTAAGTTTTTTGGTTTCCATGGCAATGCTACTGTTACCAAATATGCATGTCAGCATTACCGTTTACATGTACAGTTGCCTCTAGCCAACTTTCCATACAAATATATCTTCTTTTTATTCCAACTACTTCCGTTTCCTCTTATTGAATGGCTTCATCTGTGAATACCAGCAGTTTGATTTTGCTAATGTGAAAGGGACGGGAAGTTCACACTAGGCCTATGGTATCAAGTGTGGCCGTGGCCTCTAGTTTCTCATTGGGTGGATAACGTGGCAGCCTTTAGTGAGGACCTGGTCCGGCGGAAACCTTGACCACCATCTTTAATTCATGCAAAGTGTACTGATTATGTAAATTTCTCATTACTCTTCATTATAGGAATGCGAAACTTAATTGGCCTGCATCGAGCAACACTGTGAAGGGTTCATACTTGGTGTGAGAATGTATTGTTTGTCGCAAAGGCTATTGTAGACTTTGTCTGGTGAGACTTTGTCTGGTGAGCCTTACACGAAGTAAAAACCTTATAAAATGACATTAATTTAACGTTATTTTATTTTTTTGACTGTTTATTGAAACTTGCATCTAGTCAAGCCTTATAAGAGTTACCCCAGAGCGGAGGGTTTTTCACATGTGCAACTTTATATTAAGTAGAGTCATCAGTCTCGCTATGCACAACTCTCCTAATTTTCTCTTTAGCAGAGCTGTGAATCACTCTCCTGGAAATTGAGAAAATATTGAAGAGTCATATATTAGTGAGAGCAAATCACTCTCGCAATACAACAATAAAGAAATCCAGGAGAGTGGTCAACAGGTCTTGCACATTTTACATACATGTACACCAGTCATTGCCGAATTAAAAGCGCTGGTATTTTCCATAAAAGCATACCGTAGCTGTTCTACTAATCACCTCAATGGCCCCTCACATTGACCCCTCAGCAGACCACATATATTAATTTCAAGCAACGTTCCACCTTATTATTTTATTCTTGCATTTTCTTGTAACCATAGGAATGAAATGGAAATCCCTGAAATCTGAAGGACCAATCCCCCAGTATGCTCACTTTTATCCCCTTCCCTTTCACTGCTGTTAAACAGATATGCCATAATCATATTTTTGCATCGCCATTATCTTTCGGCATGCATTTGGTCTGTTAGGTTACAAATGATCTACGTTGACAAGATATAACCTACTGTGCATCTACAGTACAAGGCAGAAATAACTTGCTCATAAACGCGAGTGAAAAAAAACATTTTCGCGACTATAATTTATTAATCGCAGCCGGAAAACTCGCCTAAATCGCGCAAAAAATCAAAAGCATAATCGCGACTGAAACGCGTACGGTTGTTTTTCCCCGTAATTCTCAATGGACACAAAAAATCATGATTTTTAACAATTTAACGATTTTGGGGTCACAGTGACCTTGACCTACATTTTGGTATGCGACACATCATGTCCCCATAATGTATCTACTGACACAAAAAAAAATGTTATTTATAATAATTTCCTGATTTTGGGGTCACAGTGACCTTTGACCGTTTCACCTTGATTCTGGTGTCACAGTCATCTTGACTATTTACCTGGATCTAAATTTTCGTACATGACAAAACGGCTACCCGTAATTTCTCAATGTACTAAAAAAATCATGATTTTTAACAATTTCATGATTTTGGGGTCACACTGACCTTGACCTTTGACCTTGACCTACATTAACAATTTCATGATTTTGGGGTCACACTGACCTTGACCTTTGACCTTGACCTACATTTTGATGTGACACGTTGTGTCCCCCTAATGTATCTACTCACACAAAGAAATGTTATTTTCAATAATTTCCTGATTTTTGGGTCAGTGACCTTTGACCTTCAACCTTGACCTATATTTTGGTATGCGACACCTCATTTCCCCCTTTTGAATCCACTCATAAAAAATTAGAAATTTTTAATGATTTCCTGATTTTTCCGTCACACTGACCTTTGACCTCTGACCTCGACCTACATTTCGTATGCAACACATCGTTCTCCCCTAGGGCATCCACTCACCACAAATTAGAACTGTAGATAGAAAACTGTCACTGATAAATGATTTCCTGATTTTAGACAACAGTGACCTTTGACCTCTGACCTCGACCTCAATTTTGGTACGCGACACATCGTCTCTACCTAGCGTATCCACTCACAAAAAATTGCAACTGTGGATAGAAAACTTTCACAGATATAGACCGGACACGAACACTTCAGTGATTTCCTGTTTTTTAGGCCAGTGACCTTTGACCTCTGACCTTTACCTTCATTTTGGTATGCGACACATCGTCTCCCCGTAGGGTATCCACTCACCAAAAATTAGAACTGTAGATGGAAAACTGTCCCAGATATAGACCGGACACGGGGGACGGACGGACGGACAGACGGACACACGGACAGACTGACGGAAACCGCCATCACATAATACGTCCGCCATTTGGCGGGCGTATAAAAACACAGTTGTACAAAATGATTGAAACCATGTCAAGGCTTCAGTGGTGATGGAATTTTAAAAGCACACACTTGTGTGAATCATTTGGTCCACCATTTCAATGAGAGAGAGTGGAGACCTGATGGACAAAATTTCAACCCTTTATGCAACGCCTTCATTCAGATATGACCTTGAAAAAAAGAAAGAAAAACAATTCATTTGAGCAATACAGAAAATCAATCTGAAGCGTGTGTCATGTTATTCGGAATAAAAACTTCATAAAATACTATTGTGCAAAATGATTTTATGCACCAACCATGATGAAATACTGGACACTGCAAAGACTTACAAACATATGTGATAATACAGACCCCTCATTATTAATTTAAGGAAGGCCATGCATTAAATGGCCATGAGAGGGTAAGGTTCTTACTCTTGAACAGTTCAATACATGTACTTAGTTAAAAAAACACAGAGCACTATTGTAATGTAATGGATGTTTTCAGCCCTTGCATGACAAGTTCATTTTAAACAGGCAAAACTTTCAGAGGCACTGGACTTTGTGTTTCGAATGGTGGATCATTCTTCACAAAAGTCCGGTGCCTCTGAAACTTTTGCCTGTTTAAAATGAAAACAAAACAGCACCGTAGCTGTGCCAAAAACCCCCAACCAATGGGAACATTGATATACCATGCATGAATACAGGATATTCTAAAAATCCGTTAAGTGGATGCTATATGTGACTTCCCTCATGTCAGTCATTGCCAGCAAGTGCTACATTAACTCGTCATTAATTTTTCACGTTTCTTTTGATTCCAAATGTGGAGAAAGAACTGAAGGTAGAAACAAGAGTGCTTTTGGTTCATCTGTCTTGCACTAGCTTTTATGCATTGAATGTAACTATTGAACTGTTCACATATCTCTGAGTCTATACAGTCGTATCCCCCAAGTCTTGAAGACTTATACGCTACAGAGCATTTATGAGTATACCCTTCAAAAATATGAAAAAAACCACTTTCTCTATTCAAACAATACTCATGGAAGCCACAACCAAAATCATAAGATATCTCTTTGGGTGGAGTTTCCAGGTGGCTATACAATGATGCAAATGGGTCTTTCCTTCCTTCAGCAGGACTGATGTGGAACCCGTAGCAATGCCCATGGTTGGGGCAAAACCAAAGGAACAGAGATGTACTACCTTTGGCAGATATGTGTGCCTTTCCAAAGTTTTTGTCACACTTCTCATGTTCAAGCGGTTGGTCATCGAAAGTGTCACTTTTCTTTTTCTTCTGTTTCTCCCCGTCAATCGAGAATTTACGAACATGACGAAGTTTACGTCCAGACTCAGAGAAATAATAGGCTCTACCATATTTCATAGGGTTGTATGTCCCAAACTGAACTTGTACTTCCTCGGCTGTAACACACTGTAATGTCTGAACACGGTAACACAGGTATGACAGGAGGGAAACAATGTCATCTGGAATGATTGTGTTACAATCTATGGAATTGGCTAGGAGATCTCATGATTTCGGGGGCATAATGTCGGAGATGGTTCATGGAGGTATTAAACAGTACAGGGTCGATATGTTCCATAGTCTTATTGGAAATTCCATCAAGCAACTTCTGCAGATATCCTGCAAAGGATGCAGGTACAAGACTACAGACAGGAGCAGTGGTAGAAAGTATTTTAAGCAGTTGTGCGTACACCTGCTTTTCTGACTTCCATTCCAGCCAAGAAACGATTGAAGGATGGCAGGACTTGTGGTGGGATACATATTTTTACCAAATCATTTCTTGCCTTCAATGTTTCATATTCGAGAAGATCTGCAGTGTCTAGCTGATTGAGATGTAATGCAGCCAGGTAATTCAAGTGCGCTCTGCATGAGCGCACATCTTTGTTTCTCGTGTCTCTTGTACTCAGATTCTCAAAATTAGGTATTGGACAACGATCCATTCTTCGGTGCTCTGTTGGAACGACGTCAGGCTCTGGATTAAAGGTATTTATGTCTTCGAATTTAGCGTGACGAAAACCTATACCCACTTTGGTTCCATAACAGGCCAACTGTCTCGGAGTGAACTTGCACACTGAAAAGGGCTCACGGAAATATATTCTCATATTTGATGCCCAGCTGAACCACCATTTGATGAAAACATCTCTGTGCATGAACTCTCTGGAATGAGGACATCTCCTCTTGTATGCCTTAGTTTGATTTGCACAAAAGCAGGAAAATGTTATGTGGGAACTGTAACTTGATTAACAAAGGCTCAACCAATTTCGTCTCCAGCTGCGGTGTCCTTCGTTACAACATGGATGCACAATGAATGCCCCTAATCCCATTTCAATTTACATGGGTTTTCATCACTGATGCACAAGCGTGTGAACACTCTGCACAACACAGGAGCATGATCAGTATAAATGAGGAGCTTTCGTACGAACACCTTCTTTCCTTCTGGATAGGCTTCACTTGTCCATCCACTATGGCAAAAACATGAAGTTTCTGGTGTTCGGACTAAATCTGGGCTAAGTAAACAGCCTTCATGACGATCAAGACTTCTATCATTCCAGGTATCTCTCTCCCTTATACTGTTACAAAGATCTGCACTCGTCTCTGTTCTTGCAGAATGGTTACTCAAGCATTTAAACTTCCATACTCCTTCATCTTCATCAAAATCACCTTCATCCACAGTTGTGCATGAAGAAAGAATGTCAAAAATGGGTGGGTTCACACTGTCATCAGCTTGTGGTTCAGCATTGTCCGTTTCTTCATGCTGCTGAGAAGAGAAGGCATTCCAACAATCTGGATTCATTTTCAAAACTTCCAGATGTTGACACAGGACACTGGATCCAAATGACTCAACATCTTTTTTGGCCCCTTTCTTGGATCTACAGAAACCATTTGTGCAGGTGATGATATATTTCTCTGTAAAGGAGTTCCAGGTGATGAAGACAAAGACTGGCATATTATCAACCAACACTGAAAACTTCCTAGTTTGGTTTTTTCCATTGAGATTGATGACCGGTCTATTCCGTGATTCCAAGGCTTTCTGCACCTTTTGTCGAATTTGGGTAGCAGTACTAGACTCGTCCTCAACCAGGTTTGGGTAAACATCATCGATAAGGAATCTGCAATGTATGCATTTGATACTGTCTGGGTGTAATGTGTCGTAACGTAGATGTGCGTTGTCTGACAAGTCTGAAGTATCAATACCATCCAGCAATGTGCTATATATCTTGCATGAGCAAGTACATTCGAATCCAAGTTCTGTTGCCATGGCAGTTGTGTGAACATAATCAAATTCAATGAAGGATCCGTCCTCATCACTGTAGTCGTTCATGATAGCAATAACCCTGTCCTCATCAACTACCTGAAGCTCCAACACTCCGCACTGAAGAGACTGTCTTTTATAGTTGTCGTACACCGTCAGAGGTAGAGCCAAATTACTGATTCGAAATACATATAGAGACTGAACAAGAGAGTCACGTGTGATAGTCTTCTTACATTTCTCTGAGACAGGTCCCCGTGAGCTGTTTGTCGGGTCAACTACAGGGTCACTTTCAGGTATTGACATGTCTGTTGCTGGTAGCTGATCTGTTCGAGTTTTGCTTATCAGGGCCAGCACTTGTGAATAGTATCCACGTTGAAACAAATGCATGACTTTGTGACGAAGAGATGCCGGGTTCGACGAAGTTGGGAAACGGTGTTGAAAACGAAGAGACTGACCTTTCAAAATCGATATGGGTCATTTGATAGATAGTTCAGAAACATACTCTTGGGGAAGAGTTTGGGAATTTGCCCGTGATACACAGCCATTGCGGGCTGCACTCTGGAACTTCCCATGCGGGTAGAGTTCACATATTGAGCTATTAACTGTTCTTGTTTCTTTCTCCATTGAGTGGTGTTGAACTCCCAATTGACATCTATATCCTGACGACATCTGTCAAAGGCCTCCACTCCTTCAAAGTAAACATCTGGCTGATTTATACGTAGATTTTGCAGATGCATACTATGGTCAATAACGGTGTAATAGTTATTCTTAATGTGGAATGTCTCATCGAACAGCAACTCCTCCAGGTGTAATCTCTGTAAGCAAAAATGATAAACAGTGTTACTCAACAAAGAATATTACCAATAAACTTTTCTGTGGCAGAAAACTCTGGGGTACAAGGTGAATTGACTTGTATACTTGCCAGAACCATGATATTTCTGGGAGAAAGAAATGTAGCTGTTGCAAAATCTAAATCTGTCATAGACATGTATATTTATCGCGACACCTTACACAGTATGTACCAAGACATAAAAAATTGAGTCCTACTAAGCACTCCAAGATTCTGTGAAAATTTTGGTACATCATCCATATGGTAACATGCAAACATGCCATTATTGCCTGATGGTATACATGTACGTACATGCGTGGCTCATGATAACATTTGTGTCATTGATGTTTGGTACTGATTTCCAGGCCTGTGCATTTAATTGGTGCGCCGAAACAATACTTAGTGGGATGGGATTTGGAGACAAGTTTGGTCTAGTTTGGCTAAACAAATTTGTACTGTGGACCATAAACAAAGTACTTATTCCTCCATTTTCCGAAAGTAAATAGGGAAGTTAGGTTACTAAATAGCTCGCCTGCAGCAGTTAATGGAATGAAAGAATATTGGATACCACCATAGTGCTTACTATGAATTCTACACATGCCCTGGGCATACATTGAAGTTTCATATGAAGCGTACTAACACATGCCTAAATTAGGCCCAAACAATTACTTATAGGACATGTTGACAGGTTAACAGATGCGACACGTGATACGGTAATTGCAAAATGTCATGCGATAGGTGCGCCTAGTCCTAAAAAAATATTCACAATCTTTCCATGTTGATGGTATGGGTGAGTTTCTGGCTCCGGTTTAATATTGGGAACATTTGCTTACATTTACATTACATTTTCATATGAAGACTTTCATTTTGTGTCGGAGTAGGGCTATGACATTTTCACTGTGTGTGCTGAATTGGTTAAACTCAACTGGTCTCTAGGAACATTTCAGTTTTTGTTACAAACCCTGTGTCAGTGCCTACATTCAGTCAAACTTAACATTCACCCAGACATGGAATTCAGTATATGATACAGCTGATTAATTCGCAAGATGTGCAAAGGTTCTCAAAAATCACCCTCATGATATGGTGGATATTCCGAACGCCAAGTTTGGGCTCCATGCACAAATTATTTCTGGATAAAGTACCTTTAATATTCGTCTTGTCGTGGAATACACTAATGTTAATAGCTAATTAATGTAATGAATATGCATTGAGTGCAACAATTCTCGAACAACCCCTTGCGACTTTGTATGCCAAGTTTGGGCTCAATCTGTTAATTCTTTCTCGACTCAACATTTTCTTTGACATGGAATGCAGATCATTCTAACTAGGCTAATTAATACACATGGAGTTCAATGATTCTCGAACATACCCCTCATGACATGGTGGTCACTCTGTATGCCACTCTGTACATTGCATATTCATGTCGTTGATGGATAAAGAGTGTTGCCAAAAGTGTTCAGCAGCAATGCATCGGTGCCAAGATGCAGCAGGTTTCCCAATGTTGAGCCCCACATTTGTTTACCCTTCACCGAGAAGATTTATTGTGTTATGCCCGATCAATGATGTCAATTTCTTCAATCCAGACTTTAATCTTTCTCCACTTATCACTTAATTGGACTGAACTGATGAATGTACAAGTGAGGTGTCAGTTGTTGTTTGCTATTGAGAAGTGTAGGGGGGTGGAGGCATTTTATACTTGGGACAAATGATATTTTTATAAAGTACTGGATGAATCAGGTTTTGGTCTTATCCTTTGTAGTAATTTACGATGATTTGCTTGGGGACTTGTACAGCAAGGTTACATTTTGGCAGAGTCTGGACAATGTCTTCTGCTGATAGCCGAAATAACCCTTTAAATAATGCATCATGTCTTATCCTTGGTATTACATGGTAGAGAAAACATATTGATGTAAGCGCACTGGCAACATGAAGGTGAGGCTTGTAGGTAAATTGTGTACATATATTGGAGAGCTAGCTGGCTTATTACTCAAAAAATACCCAGGACAAAACTACATACCAGATGGAGTGGACAGAGATGGAGGTCGGTGAATGCATCGTTGAATATTCCTGATGGCAATTGTGAGGCCCATTCGTCGATGCTGTGAAAATGGTCTAGGTTGTGAGCACTCTGAAAATAGAAACAACATTAATGTATATATTCTGAGGACATTTCCAAACATTTTTTGGAATACATGTAAACATCAATAACAAATTACTAACAACAATGACTGATAGCTCACTAAATCATGCAATATTTGACTCAGAATGAAATTGTTTTGAGGATGGAGGTGTATTTTTGAAATTGTTAAATGTCATTATTTATTTTGTTCAGTGAACAAAGCTAAGTGAGGTGAACCATAACAATTGGCGATTTGCACAATACAATGCAGTCAATCAGCAGTCATTATTATCACTTCTACTTAATCCATTTCACACCTTACTGGTCCAGTGAACCAATAATGTTTCAACATTGAAACTTCTGTTTTAACTCATTCACTACCGAGCTTCGTTTCTGGCCTCAGTACCAGTAGCTCCACAGCTGAGTTTCAATGCGTGCAGTGCACGAACATCCATCACAGAAACTGTCGACCAAAAGTTCATTTCAAAAATATTTTGTTTATGAAAGTGAATAAAATTTGAAACTTTATATCTCCATGAAATACACAAACATCAGAAATTGTGTTTGTGTTTATATTTTTATAATTATACATGAAATTATGCATGCAAACTTCATGAAAACATGTTTTTATCTGTTTGAAAAAATGCTTCAACAAAAATAACATCGAAATTGTCATGGTCTGGTTTCAGATGTACGTAATCTCTGGCTGGTAAAATTTATAGCTGATTGTAGTATACATTCCCTGGATAAAGATGATAATTTCCATAATTTATTTCATCCACATATTACTTATAAATTAAAGTTTTGATCTGGTAGAAATTTTCGTTGATAGTGATGATATTACGCGCAAAATAATGAAGTAGAAGTTTTTTTTTCTCGTCTGATTCAATCGCGTCCATGCTCCGTTTCCCTGAACCGATTTCAATGAATGACGTACCATTGTAAAGCCCATTCATTCAGCTTTCTTCTCGTAGTAAAATCACCGTCGGATGGCAAGTGAAACGAAAGATTTGATTGGATTGAAAAAGGATGTTCAGAAACGATCTTTTTGATAAGCCCGCTGCTTTGGGCAAGTGGATTGGATAAGAGCGTTCATGTGACAAGGCGAGCCAATCGGGTTGCGTCATTCACCGCGGGTTTCGTTTGGAGAAATCAAAACAGAAAAGATGGAGCGAAATTCTGACAAGTTGGTGTCGGACAATAGCAGAATATTTGGGAAATAAATTTACCAAACGTATACGATCGTAGGAATTCTCAACAATGGATATATACCTGTACCTTGACAGAAAATTTGACAGAAAATATCTCGTGAATTCGTCAGATTTCTCAAGGAATCGGATGCCACTTCAAGGTATTTGAATATTTGCAAATGTCGGCCAAAACTGCGCGATTTTCTCACAGATCTCTTCTCGGAATATAGTTTTATTTCGTTATATTTTTCATTCAATACGAAAATGCTTTATATATAATCGGATAGATAGCGATCTTATCTTCCGATATATGTATGGTTTACGTGATATTTCTTCCTGAATAGACCAGGAAAATAAGAATTCCAACAGCAGTGTATACGGCCGACTTCATTTGGAAAATTTTCGTGATTTTATTTTTTATCTGCGTTTTCAAACAACGATCTTGAAATAATTTTTCTGTTAGTCAAATCCAAATTTCGGAAATTGTTACATGAGAAAATAAGCTTCGTAAACATATAGGCCTTTAATTACATTTGACAATGCTTAGATATGAAAATTCTATTTTCCCACGACAGTTATGTTTTGCGCCATATCCGCGGGTTTAGACGTTCCCAGGGAAGCACAGCTGCAGTCTGGCGACGGCCTTAGCCGCTGCGGGTAGCGAATGAGTTTTAAGCAAATGTTTTAAAACTGAAATGAAATTAATATACACATTATTTATCCAATCTTACTGCAAATATCAAGTGATTTAGACAAACCTTTGCATTTCACCTTTAATCGAATATTTCTTTACAAAATTGAGCAACTCAGAGTTTTGAACTTCAATTAAATGTAAATAAAATAAGAACTAGACCAAAATTGACAAAACTGAGACACTGATTTCCTGTTGGAGTTGTCTCATACAGGAAATAATGATGTAAGTTACTTAAGTTGAATACTTTTTCGAAAATAGCCATTTAAAAGTGAAGGCTCATTTTTTAAAATTATTTGTTTAAAATTTGAAAGTCTTCACAACCTACAGATTTACAGTGAACAAATTTATTTATTTGGAATCCTTAGGAAATGCGCTTTAAAAAAATATACATTACCACAGCTATAAGGCATAGTTTTAGCTGTATAAAGACAAATTCTAGAGGGTGTGTAAAAGTTTCTGCAGGAGGGCTCAGTATCCTTAATGTATTACGGTAATTTCTCTAATAATTCGCATAGAAAATCTAAATTTTAAAGCAAATAAACTAACAGAAAAGGCTAAAAATATATGGAAACTTTGATCTTACAACATAGTTTGTCACATAATCTATCATTTTAACAGGAGACAATTGCCAGTTTTCTTGACAATTTCTCTCAATGAACGTTGGAAGCTAACATTTTCTGTTTGAATTATTAGAGAAATTACCGTATTTAAGAAATAGTGTTTTCATAGGCGAGCTCAATGGTTATTTTACACATGGTTATCACACAGCATAATTCTGGGTATTTTTCTAAAATCTTTGTGAATCAATTATCATGAAGATACATTCATTTGTCACAAATTGTCACCAATATGACATAGACAAGGTTACATGTATCAACAACATCACAATGTGGCCTTGAATGATTTTGTCATATTTGGTAGGCAGAAAATCCTGCTAGTGAGAATATTAAGCGTCAAGTGAAATTCAAGGTAATTTAATTTTCATGATTGAGAAACATTGACCACTGAAATCATTTGTGTATAGTCTGTTCAAACTGTTTTTTGTGTTTTGTTGTCACACAAGTACATGTACTTGTGAATAGTTATCATTTTTTCTCCCCGAACAGCTTCCAAAATATCTACAAACAGCAAATAAATGGATTGGAGCTTGGATTATCAGCTCACAGGTAAATTGTCAATAAGACACCGAGGATAGAAATGGCACAGATCAGAGTGCAAAAACATTACCATAAAAATGTTGTTCCCAACGAGATGTTTGTGGTCACTTGCATCAAAAAGAAAATCATACGGGTCGGTATGAATTTTTTACTTTGGAATTATACTTCAGCTGTCAAAGTTTCACTGTTGATTTGTGAACATTCTCCTCACACCATCAGTTACATTGTGCAGGCCAAACAACCTCCGAAAATGTCTATAAATGTCACACGCGTAATTATAGACTAGCCCAACAGTGATTTTCAATGACAGAAATGCTGAACATGTGACTGCAAAGAGGTCAAATTATTTTGGGTGAAAGATCGACTTCATCATTGCCATAAAGTACAGTTCGGCAAATACTGCGCACATTGGTGGGTGTGCAGGGCGCAGCATATGTGGTCCTGTGGAGACATTGAATGTAGTTTTTCAATACATATTTGAAATAAATAAAAATAATATGTTTGAACATTTATTGTCAGGAATTCCAGAATGAACCAGATATGTGATCCAAAAAATAGATTTCCAATGGAATTACTTCAAGGTATACCGAAGATGGTCAAATTATTGGTGCGGCAGATTGTGAGAAACATATAATGTTTTTTTGCCTTATGCTGTCTTACCCTCTATCTGTGTCCCCAGGTTCTTGCTTCAATGCAGTTTGCTGAGAAGCAACAGGAACTTGATAATGTGATGTCTAGCACTGTAATATCACTTGTCTTCATTGCACCATATCAGTGTCCTGTCTGTGTCTTGTGTGCAGTCCTCAATGTTTTATAGGGTGGATGGAGGGTGTCTGGTTCCATGCTGCTTCAAAGATTTCTTCTTTGAAGTAGCAGGAACGCAACTTGGCTGGGTGTTGCTTAGTTGGTTCGTCGCGATATAGCTGAAATATTGTTGAAAGTGACGTTAAATTCTATTCACTCACTCACTCAGTGGATGCATTGTGCATTCTCACATTGTCGGAGTTCGTAGCCTAACCTCCTAATACCCAGTGTAAATGTAGAACACCCTCTGACTGCACTTGCTCGAAATACGCGGTGCGCATGCACATTCAGTCTTTATCGCTATTGATTGGCACAGGAGAGAAAGATGATGTATACATCCAGTATATTTTACAGAAGAATGAAATAAATTAGATTCTCAAGTCTTGAGCAAGAGCACAAAGTACAGTGTCATCTTTAGCTGTGACATCCTAAGCCCTCTCTGCTCCATTTGGAAATGGACCATGCTGAATTAGCCGAGAGCCATGTGTGCAAAAGCTGCGTGCCACGGTTTTAACCACAGTGCAATCCAAGTGTATATCTGCCAGTAGGAAGTATAAAAACTGATGCCATGATGCTTTTTGGAATCTGTCAAAAACAGCTGATACCAAAGTAGATTGTCCAGGACAGACTCGGGTTTAATTAAATGAGTAAAGGACTTTTTTGAATGATAGACAAGGTCATATATTGTGATCATGATTTCTGTCTTTCCATTTATCAGTCTGTTAACTTAAATTGTAAGCTCTACGATATATCCTGTTCCAGGTCATGGATTAGTACCAGCTACACTTTGGGTATACTTTACCCATGTGGCAGAGGGAAGTTCACCCTATTCACTTTGAGGTGAAAATGTCAAAGGTCAAGGTCACTGTGGCCGAGAAACAGTAAATCATTGAAAATTGTTAAGTTTATATACGATAAATACAGTTCAGATACATGTATGTGGATTGCGATGGCTCAGATGAAGCCTAATAATTTCTACCACGGTCAAAGGGTATTGTCTGCATTGTTAGTCTACCCCTCACCCAATTTTGGTCAAAGGGTATTGTCTGCATTGTCAGTCTCTACCCCTCACCCAATTTTGGTCAAAGGGTATTGTCTGCATTGTTAGTCTACCCCTCACCCAATTTTGGTCAAAGGGTATTGTCTGCATTGTTAGTCTCTACCCCTCACCCAATTTTGGTCAAAGGGTATTGTCTGCATTGTTAGTCTACCCCTCACCCAATTTTGGTCAAAGGGTATTGTCTGCATTGTTAGTCTCTACCCCTCACCCCATTGTCCGTCTGTCTGTCGGAAAAATCTTGCTTAGTAACATTACATGTATGTCTTGGAGGATACCTCAGGCGTTGCAGATTCTTTCAACTGGTAATGAGTCTGAATAGTATTGAAAATGAATGACCTTGACCTATTTTATCAAGGTCAAGTTCTAGTATTGGTGATATCTTTGGGAAGACCACATCTAGTTTCTCCAATTCATGATTGACTACAAACCATTCCAATTTGACTTGCCTTGATCTACTTTATCGAGGTCAAATTCTAGTTATTGAAATATCCCAAGAGATCACAGCTAGGCTCTCCAAATTCACACTACATTGAACTGGTACATGTACATGTTCATTGGGTGATTTTGTGGAGGGTCACAGCTGGACTGGAAGTTTGTTCGTTTAAGTTGGACATACATGTACATACATATATGTGGAAATACATGTTCGAGTTGATTTATACAAGAATTTTATTACATTGTCTGTGTGAGATAAGTATCTGAAGTAAAGCTGTTATTGTTTAATTTCATTCTACTGTCTGTCTCCTACATTGAGCATAGCTGATTTTTGGTGATTTATCGGAGCAATTCTTCTGAGAACACTGAAAATCTGCATAGAATCTCTATGTATTTTTTATATTCATTCTGAAAATTCAAGAAAATCTGTTCAGAATCAAAGAAAAGTGGCATTGGTCTCCGTGACGTCATAATTCAACAATGCATGTGAAACTATCAGGGCACAAATTTGACAAGGTTTTGGATAGATTTTCATGAAATTTCTGGTTAAAAATGTGCAATCATGCCCAGAATGAGACAATGTGCAAACAAACTTTTGCCTCACATGTAACATATTATATGAAACTTACCAATGCTGGTTTCTTTGTTTCAACTGGGAGAACTATGTCATACTCCTCATATGTGTGTATTATTTCTTCGTCCATTTCTCCAGGTGGTTGGTGGTGTGTCCAGAAATTTGAGGATCTGGTCGGGAACGTGGCACTGGAACTTGTGGATGGGGCCTATATGAGTGCTTTGGACAATGGCCTGTTCGCGCTGGGCACCCCTCATGGAGCTGGTGAGAGCACTCCTCCAAAAATCGCATACCTATATTTTTACAACTTCTGAGAAAACTCACAAGGTTAAGTGGAGATCAACGCACTATTGTGACCCCTTATTTACAATGTTTACCACAAACACTAAAGATGCATGCCAATCCATGTTGTAAATTAGCTTGAAGAAGGGGGTGTGTCCACTTGAGGTGTAAGGTTCTGACACTATGACCATTGATTGATGGACATTAGATATTGACCTAGTACTCTCTCTATCTCTCCCTCTTTGTGATCTAACTCTACACATGTGGTTCATGCATGGCTCAGAATTATCATTATCAGTGCATCACTTCATACCAATTATGATAACTGTTACATGCTGGTGTCATATATGATACAGGCCTGCTGGTAGATTGTGTCTAAATATGCGGATAAACGATAAGAGCGACAGTCCGCAATTGCAGCATGTGCAGAACAAAGGGTGGAAATGACAGATGTGTATTGTTCCCCAGTGTCCACTGTGTCGTGGATAGAGCACTCTCCTATGAAAAATCAATATGTACTTTCTCCAGTCAACACAGCCAAGGGGCAGAGATACATGTATATAATGTTAATTTGGAATCAATATTGACCAAATCTACCAAAAAGTTGATCTTTTTGTGCCAGTTCAATGGTTCGTGCAGTCTGAGTTTAATGTGTTGATAAACTTTTTCGCTCTTTTATTTGCTAGAAGATGGAATTTGATTACTCACTGTAATGTTTATCATCCTGTGAAGTTTGATGAAAAAGTTGTTAACGGATGTTAAGTGTTTGTTGTCCTTGATCATGTTTTATGATGCTGACAATAAATGTTTATGAGCCCTTCAGGTCAAAACATCAGTTTAAAGATGGAAAAGAGTTAAATTTATTAGATTCTTGTGAGCAGACAGATGATTGTGGAATATCATGCAGATATGATACATTATTAGCTGCTCTGTGATGGCTATCCTTATCCAAGCCTTGTTCAAGCACCTGCACATTGTATGACTCAGTTTAGCAGTGGGGCTCACAAGGGTGAGGTTCAACTTGGGTCAGCCAAATTAGAAATGGTCAGTCACTTAGGAAAATATGTTTGAAGAGGCTGTGTGTTTGAAGTGGCTCTTATAATAGAAAACAGTCTGTGGGAGTAATGTTAATTCATTCAGTCAGAATGTGTAGATAGTAGAGGAGGCTTATGAGGGGTGGAATTTTATAACAAGAGACGGGTCAGTTCATACATCCAGTCATTGTACCAAAGAGGCTTCCAAGGAGTAGATGGTTGAAAACAACCAATCAATATTGCAGTTTAGATGCGGGTACATGCTAGTTGTGACAGCTAGACTGACATGGGGTAGAATTCTTTTGGAAACAGCCATTCAGACTTTTGAGTTGGCAGGGAGTGGAGAAGCCAACAAAGGGGTAGAATCTGTTGAGAATCTTTGCAGGACTCCCACTGGCCCTATTTTTTCTATATTTTCTGCTCTCCCCTATTTTCCCTATATATTTTTTCTAATCTGACCGATTTTGCCCTATTATTTCTATATTTTCAGGTTTATTTGTGCTTTTTTGCGCAGCTCTGATCTTGTATTTATTGTGATACATATACATGAATAGTTGACTTATTTAAATCCTCCAAAATAACACCACGATCGAGTCGGAAGTGTCCAAACTAAATTGTGGCTGAAGGGGAAGAATGGAGGTCATTGTCTTTTGTTGTTTTTGAATAAAAACACTGATCCTATTGTAATTAACAAGTCATTGTCCCTGTTGGTGACTGAAATGCCCTGTTTTCTGCCCTATATTTTGGTCATTATATCCCTATATTTGCCCTATATTTTGGCCATTATGTCCCTATATTTTGGCTACGGGTCAGTGGGAGCCCTATCTTTGAGAAAAGGGTTGAGTTTGGTAATTTCTAGATCTTGTCTGTAGCCACTGGACTTGATGTCACAAAGATGGTACATCACAAAACAAGCAGCTACATGTACATCCTATTACTGTAATGTACTGTATGTCTCAGAGACGGTATGTCACATAACAAACAGCTACGTCATATGGCTGTCTTTGTGACATTTTCAAATTGTATGTCAAACAGATGGTACATCACAAAACGAACAGCTACATCATATGGCTGTCTTTGTGACATAACTACATGTATGTCCTATGGCTGTATTTTTATACACCCGCCAAAAGGCGGACCTATTATGTGATGGCGGTTTCCGTCCGTCTGTCCGTCCCTCGTGTCCGGTCTATATCGGGGACAGTTTTCTATCTAAAGTTCTAATTTTGGGTGAGTGGATACCCTATGGGGAGACGATGTATCGCGTACCAAAATGAAGGTCAAGGTCAGAAGTCAAAGGTCACTGGCCCAAAAAACAGGAAATCACTGAAGTGTTTGTGTCCGTTCTATATCTCCACATTTACTCGCTGTTACCTAAAATCAGGAAATCATTGATCATTGACAGTTTTCTATCTACAGTTCTAATTTTTGGTGAGTGGATGCCCTAGGGCGGAACGATGTTTTGCATACTAAATGTAGGTCAAGGTCAGAGGTCAAAGGTCAGTGTGACCGAAAAATCAGGAAATCATTAACAATTTCTAATTTGTTGTGAGTGGATTCAATAGGGGGAAATGAAGTGTCGCTTACGAAAAGGCCGGTGCAAATTAATTCTATGTTTCTCGTCAGGACAGCTTTTCAAATCAATGAGGGAGGGCGAAAAACACAACACAGTCAGAGATAAAAACACGGACAAAATGGACTTTTCCTCCAAACTTTTTAACACTCGGGAATAGTTTTCTGACATACATAATAACAAACTACATGTATAACAACATATTGAAACAATTTATTAAATGTTCAATCAAATTGAACTACTTAAAACATAGACCCCAGTGGTCCAAGTCCATCAATGTTTTTATACGCCCGCCAAAAGGCGGACGTATTATGTGATGGCGGTTTCCGTCCGTCTGTCCGTCTGTCCGGTTCTCGTGTCCGGTCTATATCTGGGACAGTTTCCTATCTACAGTTCCAATTTTTGGTGAGTGGATACCCTATGGGGAGACGATGTGTCGCGTACCAAAATGAAGGTCGAGGTCAGAGGTCAAAGGTCACTGGCCTTAAAAACAAGAAATCACTAAAGTGTTCGTGTCCGGTCTATATCTGTGAACATTTTCTATCCACAGTTGCAATTTTTTGTGAGTGGGTACGCTAGGTGGAGACGATGTGTCACGTACCAACACTGAGGTCGAGGTCAGAGGTCAAAGGTCACTGTTGCCTAAAATCATGAAATCATTGATCGTTGACAGTTTTTTGTCTACAGTTCTAATTTTTGGTGAGTGGATGCCCTAAGGGGAGACGATGTGTTGCATACTAAATGTAGGTCAAGGTCAGAGGGCAAAGGTCAGTTTGATCGAAAAATCAGGAAATCATTAAAAATTTCAAATTTTTTGTGAGTGGATTCAAATAGGGGGAAATGAAGTGTCACATACCAAAATGTAGGTCAAGGTCAAAGGTCACTGTGACCCCAAAATCAGGAAATTATTAAAAATAACATTTCTTTGTCAGTAGATATATTAGGGGGACACGATGTGTCACATATCAAAATGTAGGTCAAAGGTCAAGGTCACTGTGACCCCATCATGAAATTGTTGAAAATCATGATTTTTTTAGTCCATTGAGAAATTACAGGGAGACGGTTTCTCATGTACCAAAATTTAGGTCAAGGTAAATAGTCAAGGTCACTGTGACTCCAGAAACAAGAAATCTTTGAAAATGAATTTTTTTTTGTGTCAGTAGATACATTAGGGGGACATGTGTTACATACCAAAATGTAGGTCAAGGCTGAACGTCAAGGTCACTGTGACCTCCAAAATCATGAAATTCATAAAACTCATGATATTTTTGTGTCCATTGATACATTGAGGGAAGACGATGTGTCGTGTACCAAAATTTAGGTCAAGGTCAAAGGTCAAGGTCACTGTGACTCCAAAATCAGGAAATTGTTAGAAGTCAAATTTTCATATGCCTGTAGAAGACGAGGTCATGTAATGCGATGTGGGTTCTGTCCATTCATCCGTTAACATTTGTTGTGCATGCGATATCTCTAGTTTCAAGGTATGGATTGGTACCAAACTTTGAGTATACCTTACTCGCATGGCAAAGAGGAGCCATACATCAATTTGTCAAAGGTCAATGTCCCATTCCCCCAAAACTGAATCAAGTTTAGCTGACTATATGTGTTAGGTTGGAATATTCAGAGTTCTCTCCCCTACATGTATGGCATTTGTCCTGTGGAGTTGCCTGCCGTGTTTGAAACAGCTACATTTAGTTAAACTGTTGTGAAATAAAAACCATACATTTACTAATTTAACGGGGAGAGGGGTCCTTTATGACCTTCATACCTGTTTTAATATTAACTCAAAAACAAAGGTTTACTTCATCACTTTCTTCTTCCTTCATGAACAATTTTCTCGTCTGAGAGAAATCCATTTGCAGGAAAACTACTATTTTCTTGTGTTTGACTATTGTCAATTTCAGTGTGGGATATGTGAGCTCTCGGCTGTTGTTCCAAGGTTAACTAGTTACCAAAAGTTAAGCTCATTTTAGTTTATCATTCAATATAAGATGTGATATATGTTACATTCTCAGAAGCACAAAATTGTAGACCTTTCTCTGGATTTCTAGCTATCAATTGGAATCAAGGCTATTAAACAACCTTGAAATTTGGACCAATGTAATTTCAGATATATGGGCGTATATTGAAGCCCCTTGGGCTCTTGTTTGAAATGAGGTGGGCAGGTGTTTGTTTTATTATATTTTTTTCTTTTGGCCCACATATTATATTCAAAAATTTCAAGCACCATGAATAGAAAGGTGATGACTGATAATGTGCTGCCCAGTCTACTTTCATACATATATGTCAATTACAAAGACAAATATTCCCCCTAATTTCTGCAAAATTAAAATTGCCAAAAGCTTTGTTGTTGACTGAACCATGTGAAATTCACATAGCTAGATGGCATGTGTGACTACATATATGGTAGAATTTTGATGCAAGTCACACATTTCTTAAGGAATTTGAAGATTTTAGGCAAGCAGTATTTCAACTATATGCACTACAAAAGTTGTCTCCCCTCGTCAATTGCTGAATCCAGTAATATTGAACCAGCCAGCAGAATCCCATTGGAATTATCAATTAACTGGATTATCTGCATAGAAAAATATCAGCTTTGTTTGTCTTGTGAATACAAGTCAAAGGAAAAAAGCCAACAATATAATTTACCATCGGTACTGACTTGAAAAAACACAAGACTTGGTCCCTTTCCGTTTCATAACAGGTCTGAATTTTGCATGCACCCGGCTACCACGCACGTGCAACAGGAAGTAAAATTTGCCGCGGGAAATTGACAAAGTTGACAGGACCCATAACACTGACCAAAGATCGGCTTGAAATAAATTTTTAATGGATTATTTCTTGGATTGTCCGTTCCTTCAGATAGATCTAGACTTCTAACAGGTATTTAAGAAAATAGATCACATTTTATCGTTTTGCTAGATGAAATTCTACTTGAGTCTTGTCGCATGGACATGATGTAGATTTGTTTTTTCACTTGTCGAAGGAAAATTCAATTGTCTGCGGCAGATAGACAGGCGTTATTTCGACCGCTGTTACTAAAACGCGTCAAATCTGGTAAACCATATTTATAAACTTAAGTTTATAGTCATCTTAAATTAGACTTAGTGACTTTGTGTTTTTATTTGCCAGATTTGGCAAAATTCTACGCGGTATACATTTGTATTGGCTTCACATTCACGTAAAACCTAGGCGTCAGAATCAAGGTCAAAAGTCGGTGTGACCTAAAAATCAGGAAATCATTAAAAATTACTAATTTTTTGCGAGTGGATGCAATAAGGGAAAATGAAGTGTCGCGTACCAAAAATTAGGTCAAGGTCAAAGGTCACTGTGACCCCCAAATCAGGAAATTATTTAAAATAACTTTTTTTGTGTCAGTGGATACATTAGGGGGGCATGCCGATGTGTCACATATCAAAATGGTGAGATTTTCAGAATGCAGCCTGTTTTTACACAATGCTGCCTCGTAACAACCTTTATGCCAATTCACTGGAGAGCCTTGTTGAGAAATGCGGGTGGTTGGGTGGGTTCAGGTTCCTGTTGCTTCAATGCATTTTGCTGAGAAGCAACAGGAACTTGATAATGTGATGTCTAACACTGTAATATCACTTGTCTTTATTGCACAATGTAAGCGTCCTGTCTTGTGCGCTGTCCTCAATGTTTTTTAGGGTGAATGGAGGGTGTCTAGTTCTATGCTGCTTCAAAGATTTCTTCTTTGAAGTAGCAGGAACACAACTGGGCTGGGTGGTGCTTAATTAGTTGGTTCGGCGTGATATATAGCTGAAATATTGTTGAAAGCGACGTTAAATTCTATTCACTCACTCACTTGTTGAGAGAACTTTACTAGCGAGGGCAAGATGCACTTTCGTACAGACTACCCGGTTGGGACCTGCAAGCTACTCCGCTAGTTAAATAGGAGACAGACTTCAACTAAAACTACAATTTGAGTGCTCAAACAATTTTTGATATATTTATCAGGCGAGGGCCCAGATCCACAAGAAGTGTTCACTGTGATGAAGGTCAGTGATACCCACATTGCCCTCAAGTCTGGGTATGGCAAGTACCTGGGTGTCACACCTGATGGGGAGGTGGTTGGAAGAGCCGATGCTGTTGGGGCACGGGAGAAGTGGGAGCCAGTCTTCCAAGATGTAAAGTGTTTGAATTTCAACTGATGTGGAGACTGAAGACTATTTCAACATGTCCAACATTCAGGGCCATATTTGCCGCCAATAAATAATTTCAATTGAAGTTTTTGAACTTCACTAACATGATGACTATGGTTAATGAGTAACTTCTAATTGGGAATTCCATAGGCATTCCACTGGAATGGATACATTTACTAGGCATCTGATCAACACTGAGGAGTTATCAAAAATGCAAACTCTCACATGTTTCATTGTACATGATGCATTTCTCATCACCTTTCATATTTATGGATGTGTTATTGTTGTTATCCTCAGGGGAAGACAGCATTATCTGGGAGCAATGGCTGTTTTGTTGGTGTGAATAAAGAGACTGACATCGAGTGTACAAGTAAAACTGCTGGGACAGGAGAGATGTTAAAGGTAAACCACAGATATCTCATTAATTACCCCTTCTGCTATCAGCTCCGTATATAAGTTTTCATGCTATCAGCTGCCATATTTTCCACTGCCAATCCCATATATATCCGTTTCAAGTCGTGGGCAAACGGATCATCTTCTTTACCAACTGTTTTGAATGCCTGGCTTTTCTTCGGTGGTGTTTTCAACAGGTTACAAATTCAGCTGACGTTTGAACAACTTTTTCAATGAATTTAAGACATTATCACTTCCTTCTTTCTTCTTCTGCTTCTTTTCCCCACTTTTCTTTTCCGTCGGATAGCTTTTGAATGCCTTTGTCAATCAACTTCAAATTTGTGGTGCATATTGGTCTTGCCATGGGGAAGATGCCTATTGTTTTCAGGGTGCATTCCACACCTAAATGATGTGCGGTTAAAATAGACATGGGTTCGGGTCTTCGGCCTCAAATATATGTAAAATCTTTAACAAAACCCCTGTGAAAGTATATATTTTCTGAATGGGCACACCCATGCCATTATTCCAGGAGACAAGTGAGCTATTCAAATTGAAAAGGAAAGGCGTGCAATTCTCCTTAAACCTTCTTCAACTTTTCTGAAAAACTCCATAAAATGTGCCAAATTCGACCCACCATCCAGAGAAAACAAACGAAATGATTTTCTTGTTAGACTTGTGAAAGTTTCTCCGTCCAACGGGCATTTTAAAAAGCGAAAAAAATGAAGGGGTCGACCTACTCGTTTTTTGTAAAATTTTATCGCCATAAGGGAATCGTCATTTTCGTTGCCCGAAAAAGTGAGGATTTTGTCCTGCCGGATATTCAATTCCGCAAACCATTAACTCTGTAGTGGCGCGTAGATGCGATAAGCAAGCAATTGTTATATCCTCGTTTGAAGAAATGGTTACGTCCAGCAGGGTGATACTACAGATATCAGCTAGTAGAAAGGGAAGAAGAATTACCATGCTGTCAAAAACAGGCGACCTTCCTTATTATGAAATTAGGGAGGGGCCATTTGTGCGAAACCGTGGCCTAGTGTGGAGTGCACCCTTAAGCACTGTCTGAAACTGGAAACTGGGTTTTTATCTACAAATCCCCTGTTTCCAAGGTGTATTCTATGCCACGAAAATCTCACAGTGAAACTCATTCTTATTGACTATATAGATTTTAAGATTGTAAGAGATTCTTTTTAACGAGCAACGGCTTTAGATGATCTTTCTGGTCAGGTGAGGGAGGACTTAGACTGGATCCAGCCCCTGTTTCGGGAAACAAGAGGAAGTAACTCTGCCTATTAAGAAATGCTTGAAACAGGGACTGGACGGAACATCACAAGGGAGATAACTTTGCAAGAAAAAATGCACAATATACTGTGCATTTTTTGTCACCAATGAAAACTCCGTATTCTGACCCCGTCCCCAACTCAAAGGATTTGATTGGTTCGTTCATATACGCATGCTGGAAGCAATGCGTTCATGTGACGTCAACAATGAGAAGGACGTTACCACCATGACCTCAACAATGGGAATCACGTTACTGCCGAGACGTCACAGTATGGCGTTAGAATGAAATTGATACAAATGTTACGACCGAAGGTAAAAACATGTCAATCGTCCAGACTAACCACGCCTCCAGATGGAATCTTTACACGACGAAACCCATCAAATCGTCCAGTCTCTATTTTAAAAATAATTTTTTCATTTTTTTTTTTTAAAGATCATTTTATTATTATTAAATAGTACATATGAAATAGAGACTCATCCAGTCTAGGGAGGACTGTGTCTTTGGTTATTTGAGAGAAATCGGTTTGTTGCATAAGTTTTGATGTGTGTATGTTTTAATGTGTTGGATGACTAAGTTATTAACTTGAATACTTTTGTTTGATCGTCGCTGTATAGTTGAAATATTGCTGAACGCGACATTAAACCTTGATTCTCTCTCTCTCTTAAATGCAAATTTCCCTTTTGTTCAATCTTTTTCGTCGGATAACTTCCATATGCCTTCGTCAATCAACTTCAAATTTGTTGTGCATATTGCTCCTGTCTACATGGTCTAGGCAGTGGAACCTATTGTTTTCAGCTCTGTCTGAAACTGGATACTTGTTTTTTCAACAATTTCTATTATATGCAAATTTCCCATCTGGACCTGTCTGTGTGGCTTGGGTACAAATTTCCATATTCTCAATTGTATAGATAGCACATCAGTGATTGGTTTATAGTCATGACTCAGAAAGGTCACTGTAGGGAGTGAAAATAGTGGCTGGCCTTCGGCTCAGTGTGTGACCTCAGAATCCATTTGCATTTAAAATGCATTCAATTCCTGGTTTACAGCTATGCCATTCAATTGTGTGCAGTATGGTGATTTTAAGCCCTGGAACATGAACATGTATATACATTTCTCCCACAAATGAATTACATGTAATCAGAGACCGTGGCCTTGCAGATTTTAAAGCCGCTGACATAGATACATTAATTCAAGAACATCTTAGTGCCAATTCAAGGAGGTACAGGTAACAACCATGTGATTTTTTTTGTGCTGATCCACTGTTAGTTAAAATTTCATTTCTCAACAATGATTCCTGAAAAACTGATCAAATTTTTATCGAGCATATAGCTTTAGCTGCAGAAAGCTCGATATAGGGATCTAAATGATGTCTGTCGATGTCCGTGTTGCTGTCCCTGTTCTCGTCCCTATCCGAAAAAAGTTGAAGTTTTGGACTTCCTGTTCCTCTCCACAGCTTCTCGGCCTCGCACTATGTCTCCTGAATGTCCCAAGAGATATTCTAATATATTCTGGGAGATTACATGATGCTACACTTAAACAACCTATGCACTACACGGAAGGTGTCCACCACTGGGGCCCTGTGAGACTTCCGGGGATTGACCTGGGATATCATTGTGCACACTCCAGGTCATGGTAAGAATAGGTCTCAGCTCTTCAGAGAGCTTGTCGTCTGTCGTATCCGGTCTATAGCTGGAACAGATTTCTATCTACGGTTCCAATTTTTGGTGAGTGGATACCCTACAGGGAGACGATGTGTCGCATACCAAAATGAAGGTCGAGGTCAAAGGTCACTGGCCTGAAAAACAGGAAATCACTGAAGTGTTCGTATCCGGTCTATATCTGTGAATGTTTTCTATCCACAGTTGCAATTTTTTGTGAGTGGATACACTAGGTGGAAACAATGTGTCGTGTACCGAAATTGAGGTCGAAGTCAAAGGTCACTGTTGCCAAAAATCAGGAAATCATTGATCATTGACAGTTTTCTATCTAAAGTTCTAATTTTTGATGAGAGGATGTCCTAGTGCGAAACAACGTGTTTTGACCGAAAAATCAGGAAATCATTAAAAATTTCAAAATTTTTGTGAGTTGATTCAATAGGGGGAAGTTAAGTGTCGCATACCAAAAAATAGGTCAAGGTCGAAGATCAAAGGTCACTGTGACTCCAAAATCAGGAAATTATTAAAAATTGTGTCAGTAGATACATTAGGGGGACACGATGTGTCACCTACCAAAATGTAGGTCAAGGTCAAGGTCACTGTGATCCCAAAATCGTGAAATTGTTAAAAATCATGATAAGGTCCAAGGTCTGTGTGACCTAAAGATCAGGAAATCATTATGCCCCCCCTCTAACTAGAGGGGGGGGGGCATATAGCGATCGCTTTGTCCGTCCGTCTGTCCGTCCGAATTTCTTGTCCGGGCAATATCTCGGTTAATATTTGATGGACAGGATCGAAACTTGCATGGAATGTGGCCAGTGGCTCGTAGTTGTGCAGCGTGGAGTTTTTTCCGAGTTCCGGTATAATTTTCAAGAGTTATGGCCCTTTTTCTGAAATCTCTGTGAATGGGACTTGTCCGGGCTGGATCTTGGTTAATATTGTATGGACAAGTATGAAATTTGCATGATATGTGGTCAATGACCCACAGTTGTGCAGCGTAAAGTTTCTCCACGTTTCGCTTATATTTTCAAGAGTTATGGCCCTTTGTTCCTGAATTCTCCGTGAATTGGGACTTGTCCGGGCTGGATCTCGGTTAATATTGTATGGACAATTATGAAATTTGCAGGATGTGTGGTCAGTGCCCTGTAGTTGTGCAGCGTGAATTTTCTCCGCGTTTCGCTTATATTTTCAAGAGTTATGGCCCTTTTTTCTTCAAATCTTTGTGAATTGGAACTTGTCCGGGCTGGATCTCCGTGAATATTGTATGAACAATTATGAAATTTGCAGGATATGTGATCAGTGCCCTGTAGTTGTGCAGCGTGAAGTTTCTCCGTGTTTCGCATATATTTTCAAGAGTTATGGCCCTTTTTTCTTCAAACAAGGTTCGCACAGTCCTGGAATGTCCTTAAATGTCCTGGAAAAATAAAAGTATGCTTTCCAGTACTGGAAAGTCCTGGAAAAATAGTATGTGTCCTTGAAAGTCCTGGAAAATCAATAGAATTACTGTGCTGCGAATCATCCGTCGGCAAATGCTCACTCCAACGATCGGTCATCGCTGTCAGGGGATTCCCTAGTTCACTGACGCGCCAATTCATTCATAAACATTCGTAGTAAATATAGTAAAACTTCTCGGCCAATCAAATATCGAATTGAGACATCCGTCACTGGGCTCCCATGGTGACGGATATTCACGGAAACCTCCGATCATTAATCTGAGAGAGAAATGTGGAATGACCTTATGTCACGCCTTTGTCCATTCGCAACTTCTCGGGGATCTCCGGTTTGAGATGTCCCTCGAAGGCCATTGACGCCATATTGGACTAGAGCGTGGTCACGTGTGTTTCGGTGTCAGGGAACTGTCAGTGACGTCACGGGAATTATATCTTGCCAATACGTGGCGTGTGTACCATTTAAACTGATGGTTTTCTATTGAAACGTGCTTCGAATGAAAAGAATAAACAGTTTTTAGAATATCTGACGTAAATCAGAGACTCGCAGGGAAATATTTGCTGGTCGGGGAGTAAGGCTTCTGCGAGAGTGATTGGGCTTCGGAGCCACATCACATCTGGAGATTCATAGGAAATTCATGTTGTCGTCCCCCGAGCGTAGAATCAGTCCCCTTCGTAGATTTCCGCTCGGGAGTTCCGAATGGCCTTTGTCATTTTAATTCTTCGTGGCCGAGTCATCCGGACTACCGGGACTGGCACCTCAAGGAGCCTTTGCACAGAGCGAAGTGCAAGCTTTGCCAAAACACGTTCGATGTTGGAAATATGAGGGAAAGTGCCGTGAAAAGTCGCGCGAAAGGTGCAAAGCACGAATCCTGCTATCAGCGTGAGCGGAGTAATCGAACTATCACATCTTTCTTTGGCTCTTCCACGGCCGATTCAAGCATAATATCGTTTTAAGATTTAATTTGTACGATTATTTACCCATCCGTTGTCCTTTAGATTAGAATCTCTATCTCTGAATGAATTGTTCGTTTTAGTGACAAATATTTCAAGCCGAAAACGGAGCCATATTCCACGTGTATTTCATACTTCCTGGTGACAACAGGGGAGATAATCAAGGGTAGATAACCTCTATACATTGCGTTGAGAGCAAATACATTTTGGGGTTTTTTTTTTATTAAGTAATCATGCATGCAACTTGTCCTGGAAAACAGCAATTTTGTCCTGGAAATGTCCTGGAATTTTGATCTTTCCCAGCTGTGCGAACCCTGTCAAATCTTTGTGAATTGGAACTTGTCCGGGCTGGATCTCGGTGAATATTGTATGAACAATTATGAAATTTGCAGGATATGTGATCAGTGCCCTGTAGTTGTGCAGCGTGAAGTTTCTCCACATTTCGCCTATATTTTCAAGAGTTATGGCCCTTTTTCTTCAAATCTTTGTGAATTGGGATTTGTAGGGCTGGATCTCGGTTAATATTGTATGAACAAGTATGAAATACGCATGATATGTGGTCAGTGACCCATAGGTGTGTAGCGTGAAGTTTCTCTGTTTTCGGTTATATTTCCAAGAGTTATGGCCCTTTGTTTAAACCTAAGTGAATGGGATATATTTATTTGTCCAAGCTGGATCTCAGTCCATAACTGATTTGAACCAGGAAAATGGCTATATTATATGTTATTCTACATTCCAAAGCAGACAACATAGGTCCTGAAGTATGAAATTGCCCCCAAAACAGTGAATTGGGTACAAAATTCACTGATCGCTTCATAATTTCACCACAATATACTCCCAAGGAATGTAGGTCTCATAACCAGGTCACATTTTCGGATTTGGCGAAAGCCCTGGCGACCATCTTGCATCGAAGCATCGTATTATCACTTGTTGCTTGATATTTGGAATATGTATTATGTGAGACATGGCAAAAAAGTGACTGAAACAGAATTGTTATAATTATCCAAATTAGGCCTCCACCAACCAATAAAGAACAGAACAATGGCGGGGGCAGTGTCGGATTAAAGTGGAAGGGGGGGGGGGCATACAATTGAGCAATCTCTGATTGCTTCCTTCCTGTGTTAAAACTTACTTTTTAATTCAAAAGTGGATTCAATAGGGGGAAATGAAGTGTCATTTCGTGCCAAAATCGTTAAAAATCATGTGTTTTTTTGTGTTTCCATTGAGAAATTACAGAAGGGGGGGGGGGGCGGTTTGTCATGTACCAAAATTTAGGTCAAGGCCAATAGGCAATAGTCAAGGTCACTGTGACTCCAGAATCAAGAAATTTTTGAAAAATGCTTTTTTTTTGTGTCAGTAGATACATTAGGGGGACATGATGTGTCACACATGAAATTCATAAAAATCATGATTTTTTTGTGTCCATTGATACCTTGAGGGAAGACGATGTGTCGTGTACCAATATTTAAATCAAGGTGGAATGTCAAGGTCACTATAACCCCAAAATCAGGAAATCATTAAAAATAACTTTTTTCTGCCAGTAGATACAATAGAGGGACATGAAGTGTTACATACCAAAATGTGGGTCAAAGGTCAAGGTCATTGTGACCCCAAAATCAAGAAATCATTAAAAGTCACATTTTCATTTGCCTGTCGAAGACGAGGTCGTGTAATGCGATGTTGCATTCTGTTCATTCATCCATTAACATTTGTTGTCCATACGATATCTCTGGTTTCAAGGTATGGATTGGTACCCAACTTTGAGTATACCTTACTCGCATGGCAAAGAGGAGCCATACATGTACATTTTGAGAACAATTTGTCAAAGATCAAGGTCACAGTCTCGCAAAACTGAATCAAGTTTAGCTGGCCCCGTGGGCTCCCGGGGATTGACATGGGGTGTCGTCCGGGTGTGAAAAGGAATAGAAACCAGATGTCGTGATATGACTGAAATAGTGTTGAAAGCGACGTTAAACCATATTCACTCGCTCGCTCAAGTTTAGCTGACCATATGTGTTAGGTTGGAATATTCAGTTCTCTCCCCTACATGTATATGGCATTTGTCCTGTAGAGTTGTCGACCATGTTTGAAACCGCTACATTCAGTTAAACTGTTGTGAAATAAAAAGCATACATTTACTAATTTAACGGAGCGAGGGGTCCTTTATGAACTTCATGTCTGTTTATTAACTCAAGAACTTCATCACTTTCTTCTTCCTTCATGAAAAATTGTCTCGCCTGAACATGCTGAAAGGAATTCATTTGCAGGAAAACCACTATTTTCTTGTTTTTGACTATTGGCAATTTCAGTTTGGGATATGTGAGCTCTCAGCTTTTGCTTCAAGGTCAACTAGTTCCAAGAGTTAAGCCCATTTTAGTTTATCATTCAATATAAGATGTGATATATGTTACATTCTCAGAAGCACAAAAGTGTAGACCTTTCTCTGGATTGTTAGCTACCAATTGGAATCAAGGTTAATAAACAACCTTGAAATTTGGACCAATTTAATTCCAGATATACAGGCGTATATTGAAGCCCCTTGGGCTCTTGTTAAACTTACCATTCAAATTGATGGCCTGAGACAGCATTTAGAGAGAGATTTTATGATAAACCTCACCATTCGCAATGTCAGTTCAGGTCTATGAAATGTTTTGCTTATTCTGTAAACCATGATAATTTGATATAGACATCTTTGATAGGACCCACGTGTCGGCTCAGCCGCAACCGTGTAGCAACCACCAGGGGAAAGGAAAACCTTGTAGCAAATAAATTATACTCTCAGATGATTTGATAATACATGTATGAGTGATGAAAACTGTTACTTGGACTTTTAGAACTTCTGCCTTCAGTTCCATTGTGTGTAATGTGATGAGTACGGCTTGCTGTTATTGCTGTATTGTAATTGAATGCGCCCTTACGTTTCCCGAACTTCCATGAAAATGTACCAGATATTTCACTTTCTCAAATGGAACATCCAGGACATTTTGCAAGATCCATAAGGGCCTGTATTATAGTGTTGTTAAAATGAAACTTTCCCATATAAGGAAATTTGTAGCGACCTAAATATTTAAAAATAACTAACAGTGTTATGTGATTACCCATTGGCCCAAACCGTGGATGGGGTATTGTGTTTTGTCCAATAATTGAAGGCGACATATCACAATGTGTCTTCTTAGATCAACAACAACTGCTGCTGCTCTGACGATCTAGATATAAAATTCGGCCGTCGACTTGGTTCATTACATGCAGTTTTATATATGGTACGGTACAACCACACCAAACCCATTTTTAGCTCGCCGTATACGAAGTAGGCGAGGTATTGGGAGAGAGAGGGGGAAAGTGGCGGTGTTGGTGTTGGTGTTGGTGTCGGTGTCGGTGTCCGGTTAGACTTTTATGTTTAGGCTGGACTTAGAAAGTTTTCTGGGTTGATCTTTGTTGTTTAGGCTGGACTTAGAATAATTTTGACTTCTTATTAGGCATGAGATGCAGTGTACATTGTTTCTACAGTCATACATACCAAATCACATACAGTATATTCCTTTATAGTATTTACTAATAGTTTTTGGCATTATTTTATTTCAGAAGTACAATATCAAAATAACTGGCGGGGGAATCCCGCAGTACCGAACCCCTGTTAGTTTTTAATTTCGTGTCGCCTTAAATGAAGGACGCCATTTCCTAAAATTTTGTTATCAAATTCTCGTTGACCCTGAAGCTTTTGTACAACCATATCTGTGTCCACACATTTAACTTCCTATATTAATTAAAAGTGAGCTCAGTCTTTACCCGTGCACATTGTTATGGAGCATTACAGTATGATTGGACACAGTTGTCATTGCATTCTTTTATTTGCATACAAATGTGAAGGTTTACCACAGTGCAAGTGTCCCATTGCATGCTGGAAATGATAGATTTAGTCCTACTATTGCACTGTTATTAGCTTTGTTTGTTCACATATCATCACACAAAGTTACACCAAGAATGTGCTCAAAATTGCACACCTATTGTTCCTAACTATACATGTACATGAACATGTATTCATCAGATCTATGCAATGGGATGTGTAGGCTTACTTTTGGAAAAAATGTAATCTTTATTGGTAGTTATATAATATAGTTCCTCCTTCAATCCAACCTCAATAGCGGGTGGTTGGGTGGGCACTGGTTCCTGTTGCTTCAACGCATTTTGCTGAGGAGCAACAGGAACTAGATAATGTGATGTCTAGCACTGTAATATCACTTGTCTTTATTGCACCATGTAAGCGTCCTGTCTGTGTCTTGTGCGCTGTCCTCAATATTTTATAGGGTGGATGGAGGGTGTCTGGTTCCATGCTGCTTCAAAGATTTCTTCTTTGAAGTAGCAGGAACACAACTGGGCTGGGTGGTGCTTAGTTGTTTCGTCGTGATATAGCTGAAATAATGTTGAAAGCGACGTTAAATTCTATTCACTCACTCACTCACTCCAACCTCAATATCACTAAATATAGAAATCCTATTTCTTAATAAATTTATTATTTTAAGTGATGTGCATTGCCAATGATGTGCAACCTCAAATGATGTGCCATTCTTGAGGGCTCGATCTTTTTGCGACGCTGCATATATCTCTTATATGTGATACTAACCTATTAGATAGGAGATGCAGTGTACATTGTAGGTTTATACTTGGTGTAAGAACGCATAAGACAGAGCCTACAATAGCCTGTCTGAGCTCAACAATGCGTCTAGACGTGACCCTTTTCAGCTGCACAAAAGCCTCAACAATGCGTTCTTACACCAAGTATCGACCTGTTACATATACACAAACACCTCAAATCAACTACAATATATTCCTTTATAGTAATTACTAATAGTTTAATGACATTATTTCATTTCAGAAGTACAATATTAAATATTAACCCCTGGTGGTTTGGAATTTTGTGTCGCCTTTAATGAAGAACATCATTTCCTTCAATTTTGGTATTGAATCCCATTCCTCATCATGATTTAACCTCAAGCTTTTGCACGAACCATATTTGTCCAGGCATTTCACACCCACATCTCAGACCAAATTTCAATTGTACATACATGTATTCATAATGACATGTATAAGCTTACTTTTGGAAAAAAAGGTAATCTTTATTTCAAGTTTTATAATATAGTTCATGTTTCAATCCAACTTCAGCATCACTGACAAAGAAGTCAAATTTTTATTGCAATATGTATTGTCATTGCCAGTGATGTGCAACCTGAAGGGCTCGATCTTTATGTGAAGTTGCATGTTATTGAATACCCAAAAGGCGAGCTGCCGGGTTACACATAACCCTTGTTTCTTTTTATCGTGGCAACACCAAGAATGTGCTCCAAACTGCACATCAATTGTTCCTAACTGTACATGTACATGTATTCATCAGATACACAAAATGAGATTTTGTTTGCTTACTTTTGGAATAAAACCTGTATTTCAAGTTTTATATTATAGTTTCTCTTTCAATCCAACCTCAACATCACAGACATAGAAATGTATTTTCATTTCTAACAAGGGTTTAAACTGGTGTTTAATTTGTATGATTTGCCCCTCTGTTATTCCTCTCCCCTGGGCAGATTGTATATACCGATAAAAGTCTGCTAACAAGCCGTCTAACATGCGCACTGATTGCCTAAGTTCAAATCCTGATTTATGCCCCTTATTTGAAGCACACTGATTGGTTACTATAGTTTTACAGCGAGGATAGCCATTGGATATCTTATTATACAAATCACAGCAGGCCCAATCGTATGAACTCTAGATTGCACCCGTGGATTTATTTCTAGTGTTCACGCCTTTTTTTTGTTGTTGAGGACTGATTTACCAAAATGTTGTTGGTTGACGATATGTTAGCCGAGAGAGTCTTTTGAATGTTCCTGTAAAAATTTGAAGTTCATTGTATTTTATGATGCTGTTTAACTGATTTTGATGGTAGGTTTGTAGTGGAAGTTCAGTGTGATAGTTTTGTAAACAGCTCATGCTTCCAGATATTGACGGGTTCCCCGTGGGATGAGGTATTTGGCTTGATTTATATAACAGTGGACCATCACATTTATGGGGCTATTGTTCTCACTAGAGAAGTTTCTTCAAATGAGTCAACTTGCAGAAATAATCATTAGCTCAGCTCGAAATAACGAAGTTCTAACAGCTTATCAGACCACACTGTGAGTTGTGTATTCGGAACAATTTTGACTACAGTTTTTGGGTCGCTTGTTTCACTGCATTTCACTCTGCAGATACTGCTACCAAACAAAATATGTCCTGTCAGTTTTTGTCGGGTTTGGTAAACCCTACATTAGTATCACTTTTCAGTTTTTCTTTTTTCTTCTGCACATGTGTAGTTTTGATCTCCTGCCCGGAGACTGTTCTCATTTGATGCCCGTTACAGCATTCACAACAGGCCTCGCACAAGCCATGCAATTCCAGGCGCTAAGAGTAATGGAATTTCGTTGAAAGGACATGGAAAGTCAGAGGAAATATATGTACAGAGTCCGGGAAAATGAGTGGAAAAAGCTAAGTTATTCTCTGAAGTTCAGCGAAATTTATTGCGGAATAAAAATCCAAACAGCCGTGAAACGTGTTTGCTGGTGACCCTTCGCCAGATTGGAACGAGGTCAGACAGCTCATTTACATATTTTGTGTAGTCCATTGGTTGAACTAAACTCGTGACTGTTTCCCGCTGAATTAATATTCATATTCTGTGACGTGTATTGGTCGAGGTCATAATGTCGACAGCTGATTGGCTCACGCTCTTGACATCTGTACTAATTTACGTATCAGAACAGTCGCCATTTGAACTGGTCAAATTGCAGTCGCCATTGTTCGTTGGTTTGGAATTTAGCTTTGGGCTAATTTTGCCGATGCCGGGAAAATGCAAATTTAGTGAACATTGGCTGAGACTGGATGATTATAACTGTGGTTGTCCCGTCACGGTGAGAGGACAGCAACGTACACGGTGTGTCAAACAAATGTGGATCTGTCCAATATCGGCGATGGTCCTTTACGGAGCCATACAAAAATTACAGGATACACAAACTTTACACACATATTCTTGAGGTTGTTCTATAACTATATGGCACTTTATGAATTATTATTACGAATATGAATTTTAATATTTTTGAACATTTTTCAATCTTTGGTAAGCTACCTTACAACAAAAGTTATGATTCATATATAGTGCAAGATCACAAAGATGATCTTCACTTTAGATAGGGAATCGTCCTCAATGCGTTTTTGATACACACAGCTGGTGGGGCTAATTTTTGTCTAAAAAGCACCAAATTGGCCATTTGAATAGATAAAGATAAAGAATAATCAAGACCTACAGACAAACACAACCAGACTTACAGTGGTTCAAACCTGCCGTATTTTGCACTTTTCGGTGCATTTACAGTCGACATTTTCTCTCCAAAATTCTCGTTGCAAAATTATGACACCTTTAACCAAAATCATATTTAGACTTATTTGTTGGTCAAAATAGCTAAAATTGGTTTTGGTTAAAGGTGTCCTATTTTTGTAACAAGAGAAAATCCGCACCGAAAAGTGCCTAAAAATACGAAAATAAGCCGACTTACCAACTTTAGTGAGCCATAAATCCGTGTTCGTGCATCTGCAGTCCTTCATTATTTCGGGTCTTATAATTCAGCATATCTTATTATACAAATCACAGCAGGCCCAATCGTATGAACTCTAGATTGCACCCGTGGATTTATTTCTAGTGTTCATGCCTTTTTTTTGTTGTTGAGGACTGATTTACCAAAATGTTGTTGGTTGACGATATGTTAGCCGAGAGAGTCTTTTGAATGTTCCTGTAAAAATTTGAAGTTCATTGTATTTTATGATGCTGTTTAACTGATTTTGATGGTAGGTTTGTAGTGGAAATTCAGTGTGATAGTTTTGTAAACAGCTCATGCTTCCAGATATTGACGGGTTCCCCGTGGGATGAGGTATTTGGCTTGATTTATATAACAGTGGACCATCACATTTATGGGGCTATTGTTCTCACTAGAGAAGTTTCTTCAAATGAGTCAACTTGCAGAAATAATCATTAGCTCAGCTCGAAATAACGAAGTTCTAACAGCTTATCAGACCACACTGTGAGTTGTGTATTCGGAACAATTTTGACTACAGTTTTTGGGTCGCTTGTTTCATTGCATTTCACTCTGCAGATACTGCTACCAAACAAAATATGTCCTGTCAGTTTTTGTCGGGTTTGGTAAACCCTACATTAGTATCACTTTTCAGTTTTTCTTTTTTCTTCTGCACATGTGTAGTTTTGATCTCCTGCCCGGAGACTGTTCTCATTTGATGCCCCTTACAGCATTCACAACAGGCCTCGCACAAGCCATGCAATTCCAGGCGCTAAGAGTAATGGAATTTCGTTGAAAGGACATGGAAAGTCAGAGGAAATATATGTACAGAGTCCGGGAAAATGAGTGGAAAAAGCTAAGTTATTCTCTGAAGTTCAGCGAAATTTATTGCGGAATAAAAATCCAAACAGCCGTGAAACGTGTTTGCTGGTGACCCTTCGCCAGATTGGAACGAGGTCAGACAGCTCATTTACATATTTTGTGTAGTCCATTGGTTGAACTAAACTCGTGACTGTTTCCCGCTGAATTAATATTCATATTCTGTGACGTGTATTGGTCGAGGTCATAATGTCGACAGCTGATTGGCTCACGCTCTTGACATCTGTACTAATTTACGTATCAGAACAGTCGCCATTTGAACTGGTCAAATTGCAGTCGCCATTGTTCGTTGGTTTGGAATTTAGCTTTGGGCTAATTTTGCCGATGCCGGGAAAATGCAAATTTAGTGAACATTGGCTGAGACTGGATGATTATAACTGTGGTTGTCCCGTCACGGTGAGAGGACAGCAACGTACACGGTGTGTCAAACAAATGTGGATCTGTCCAATATCGGCGATGGTCCTTTACGGAGCCATACAAAAATTACAGGATACACAAACTTTACACACATATTCTTGAGGTTGTTCTATAACTATATGGCACTTTATGAATTATTATTACGAATATGAATTTTAATATTTTTGAACATTTTTCAATCTTTGGTAAGCTACCTTACAACAAAAGTTATGATTCATATATAGTGCAAGATCACAAAGATGATCTTCACTTTAGATAGGGAATCGTCCTCAATGCGTTTTTGATACACACAGCTGGTGGGGCTAATTTTTGTCTAAAAAGCACCAAATTGACCATTTGAATAGATAAAGATAAAGAATAATCAAGACCTACAGACAAACACAACCAGACTTACAGTGGTTCAAACCTGCCGTATTTTGCACTTTTCGGTGCATTTACAGTCGACATTTTCTCTCCAAAATTCTCGTTGCAAAATTATGACACCTTTAACCAAAATCATATTTAGACTTATTTGTTGGTCAAAATAGCTAAAATTGGTTTTGGTTAAAGGTGTCCTATTTTTGTAACAAGAGAAAATCCGCACCGAAAAGTGCCTAAAAATACGAAAATAAGCCGACTTACCAACTTTAGTGAGCCATAAATCCGTGTTCGTGCATCTGCAGTCCTTCATTATTTCGGGTCTTATAATTCAGCATGAAGGCTGTACAAAATGGTCCATTTCATATCCCTTTGATAAAAGTGAAAGTTTGGCCCTTCAAACCGAACAGCTTGAGGACCATTCCCTATGTCAAGCGAACACCACCATTCTTCCCAAATATGGGACTAATAAACTCCTCTGATGCAAGTAAACCCGACATCAGTACTTTAAGTACTTTGATTTATCTTCTGGCTGACTGAATTCATTCACTTGTTCAGCCGGGTGTGGCTGCTTTACAGCCAATCAGTAACCTTGAAGTCTACTACTCATTTACTACTATGCAAATATATACATATGCTCTTCACAGAGAGAAAGTTAGCATGAACTTTATATAAGACGGAGTCTAAACTTGATAATTGACACTTTACAGTCAAATTACTAGTAACCCAGCCCTTTTATGAAAACTGTTTTTCATGCCATATAAATAACAATGGAATTTTCATGTTCTTGCACAAGGATTGATAAAGGATTTGTCAGAATGATCTACTGACATGCAAATAAATTTCTTGGTGTCTGTGTAATATGCAGAATGATCGTCAGGTAAATGTAAGACTGACATGAAAATGCCCATAGGTTAAGAGGCAGTCTTTGTGGGACCAGATCAGTGGTTATCCACACCTGACCTGCTTAGTTCATCTACATATTTTACACTGATTTCATTTCCTCCATATACATATACATGTACATGTACAGTGAATATCTTCTGTTTGTTACAAATGTAATCCTACAAGAATTGATTGAAAATAATTTTGAAATTCTTCGTTTGTAATATTTCCTTCTTCTAATCTGATCTTGATTTTAGCAGTGATATTTTAGAACCACATTTTCGCTATTATGTGTTATTGCTTCACGGAGTTCTGCTGGCAGCCCCAAAGTTGATATGCTTGTGTCATTTAGTTTAGAATATAGTGAATTCTTGAAAGTTTCTAAACTGAACCTCACATGTCCACTTTTCAGTTATACTTGAATTCAGATCTTGATTTGATTCAATTTGAATTTGAATACACTTTTTCAAAACTTTGAAATTTTAGTTCTTAAAATTTAAATTTGAAATGTAAATTTGAAAATTAAATTAAAGGCTTTTAAGAGCAAATTTGAAATTTGAAGTTAAAATTTCAAAATAATATTTGATTTGAAGGTTTGCTCATTGCAAATTCATATGATCATGGACCACATTCCACAGTCATTTCTCTTGAGTTGTGAAAATAATGATTGTCCCATGTTAACCCGTATACGCTGAAATCTTTCATCAACAATAACATCTCATGTATTGAAAATCCTAGAAGTATGTGAAGCATGTCACCAAACTCTCCCTTACCCCATTATGCCCCACAATACTGTTGTCATACTCTACCAATGCACCCAAAGGTGAGCTATGGGGGTTCTCTGAATGCCTGGTTATTTATGTCACTGCATATGCACTTACATGTAGAAGAAAACACAGAGTTGGAAAAGGGCGAGTGTTGAGTTTCAACAACAAACTTTGGTGAACTAAACAGGTGATTTTACACCGAATCTTGAATAAATTTTGTGTTACGTGTGCAACTGTTACGTTTGAGACGATGAGTTTCTCATCCTGCAACAGAGGAGGAAACTCTTGTACTTCACCAGTATTTAACCCTGCAGCACAAGGGAGGGAACCCTGTTCACCAACAGGAGCTACTGTTGGCAAGTATAGATGGAGAGAAAGAGAGAGAATTAAGGTTTAATGTCGCGTTCAGCAATATTTCAGCTATATAGTGACGATCAAACAAAATTCTAAGTACTCAAGCCAATATAGAGCCACTGTAGAACCATCACATATGGTGATCCACTGTTCCATAGACTTTTTCCTAGTTATTTCTTTTCAAGTTTTATATTTAAAAGTTACATTTTCTTTCTACTGATTATTTTTGTTATACATATAAGTTGTTGTTACCTGTGATAGTTGAGTTACCAAGATTAGTTTTGTCTTGTTTCCTAAAAATGAGAACAAAAAATGATGTTATGTGTGCGACGCAGACGATGTTGCATGTTTGAGTTCTGTGTGTCTAATTGAAAAATTGTGTGAATCTGAAAAAAGAATTTCTTCATAAGCTATTTTGGGAATAAGTGGTGTGAACTAGGTTGACTACACACAACCACTATTCAACACCTGTCCTCATGTGTGTATATATGTAATATGTTCATCTATGTCTATCAGTAACACAATGTCTCAGGAGTAGCACGTATATCACATTATCATGTGATCATGGTACAGAAACCTTATAAAAATTAGTCAGACTGACCCATATTTTCTGGTTCACTACTAGGTTAAACTGTCCGATTTGTCACCAATTGCTCATTCTTCAACAAGGCCCTTATTTTATTACTGCCAAGGCTGAGGGGTTCTCAGTGCTTTGCACGGTTCATTCATTACTTTACTGTGACTAGGGCTAATGAATTATTTAATATTAGGGTAAACTTCCCTTCTAGCATCTAGAACTTTTCATACACATCATTGTTGGTCTGAATATACGGTGAAATAACTGAGGATAAAGCTTCACGGGCATAATTCACACAGCAGTATGAATTAAGGGAAAACGATCTGATTCTGATGTTATACATTTACCAGCGTAGGCCTTAGCTGATATAGGGGTTAATCATACGTCTAAGAGTACGAGAGACAAAGTTATGTCACACATTACATGTACATATTAAGTCTGTCCATCTGTCTGTTTAGTCTGTAATTAGATTTATATTTTGGAGCTTGTGAAGAATCAATGGTGAACTCCACATAAATTATCTCTTTTGCACTAAGTATAACAAATGAACATAATTTATTGATATATATAATCCATCATGTTTGAAATAACTCATACGTGTTTCATGTAACGAAGCTCAATTTCATAGAATGACATCATATTGCATTGATGTTGTTCCTGACAAGGGTCGATAAAGCTGTTTTAGGTCAAAGAACTTATGCACAGTTTGTCATTTGGTAATTTGGTTGGGCATAGCCAAGTCATCACACTCATTGACGGCCTATTGTGACCTTCCTTATACAGCCTTATTGACCTTCACCTGTGTGAACCAACTGTTGAGTTTATGAAAGCTTCAGTGGACGACTAATAAAAATGTATCAAGTTTAACACCTGGTATTTAATTTGATACTGATTACAGATGCGTTGTTGTGCAATCCAGGAGGGGGAGCCACAAGATGACAAACCAAAAGAGGAAAAAGGCAAAGTTAAAGATGTAGAAGTCAATTATGTGTAAGTACATATGTTTTCCCTTTTCTAATTTAGAAATAATTTGGTATATGTATTGTTTTGTTTGGCTCCCGAACCCCAGTGAGGCAATTGTGATTTAGGAAAAAAAAAGTATTTACAAAACTTCATCTTTTATTTTGCCATTTTTTCACAGTACTGTGTTTGGTACAGCGATCAAATTTTGGAAACTAATTCATCTAGATATAGGTCAACGGCCAATTGAAATTGAGTTACCTCTGCCTATATTTTATGGAGTTAAGCCCCTTTATCAGAAGTAATTATCTCTGGTTTTGTGATATATTTTTGTTTCTGGTGGAAATTGTCAGATAATATGGAAATGGACTGAAGTAGCTGATTAATGATGGACTGGTGACAGGGTTGAGAAAACAATACTAAACATGCGTTAGTATTACAGGAAAAAGTTCCAGAGTTTTCAAGACCGAAGACTGAGGGTGAATGAAGGGGATGCTTCAGCATTGAAGAAAGCCAAAACAGATGGGAATTTCCATGAAGTCCTACTAGACAGGTACATAATGCAGGGTTTCATACACATCGTGTTTCGACACCGGTATTCGGTGTCAAAACTCCCGTAAAAACTCAATTTTGCCACCAAAAAACTGAAGTCTGAATGTTTTAGAAGGAAAAAACTGAAATTTTGGGAAAAAACTGATGTCGCCAAAGGCCAATACTTCGTTATTTCGTAATTTATAATCAAAAAATATTGTGGACAAACGATCGGGAAATGGGGAATACCAGAATAAATAGGTCGGCATCTTCGGTCATTTCCGACCGTGAGATTTGATACCGCTCGGTCAAACTTCGTTTTGCCGAGCGCTAATTATTTATGTTCGTTTCCCGGATGTCATCGGGGTCATGCCGTCGGTGACCCTAAAAACTGTATTCATAGTAAATGTAGGTGGAGGTTTCCGAACTGCGTCGTGTAGGGGAAAAAATAAATTTTCATGGGAAAGTTTGACACGTGGGAATGACAAGCCCCAAAAGACGTCTAACTCTCCTTGGAACGGACAGGTAAATATCTGACCCTCGCTGAATAGTATTTATGAAAAAGCGGACGATGTAATCTTCGCATAAGGCATTTGTTTTCACTCAAAGTTGATGAACGATCATGTCGTGTTGTTGTAGTTGTAAAGGAACTGGCATGTCGTCCGCATTGTACGATGTTGAAACTGAAACCAAAGTGTGATTGTACCGTAGTTAATAAAGTTTGAATGGATTATTCAAAGACCGCAAACTGATTTAGCCACAATATAAACCTGACTAGATCATTTTTTGATTTGAAGATACATAAACAAAGAAGAGTTGAAATTATTTTATACTGTCAAAACTTTTTAAAATTTAATCAGCGTGGTCAAACAAACCAAAACAACTGAAGTTGATTTTTATACGCCCGCCAAAAGGCGGACGTATTATGTGATGGCGGTTTCCGTCCGTCTGTCCGTCCGTCAGTCCGTCTGTCCGTCCTCCGTGTCCGGTCTATATCTGGAACAGTTTTCTATTTACAGTTCCAATTTTTGGTGAGTGGATACCCTACAGGGAGACGATGTGTCGCGTACAAAAATGACGCGGTCAGAGGTCAAAGGTCACTGGCCTGAAAAACAGGAAATCAGTGAAGTGTTCGTGTCCGGTCTATATCTCTGGATGTTTTCTATCCACAGTTGCAATTTTTTGTGAGTGGATACATCAGGTGGAGACGATGTGTCGCGTACCAAAATTCAGGTCGAGGTCAGAGGTCAAAGGTCACTTGCCTAAAAATCAGGAAATCATTGATCATTGATAGTTTTCTATCTACAGTTCTAATTTTTGGCGAGTGGATGCCCTAGCGGGAAACAATGTCTTACATGCCAAATGTAGGTCGAGGTCAGAGGTCAATGGTCAGTGTGAATGAAAAATCAGGAAATCATTATAAATTTCTAATTTTTTGTGAGTGGATTCAATAGGGGGAAATAAAGTGTTGCATATCAAAATATAGGTCAAGGTCGAAGGTCAAAGGTCATTGTGACCCAAAAATCAGGAAATTATTAAAAATAACATTTTTTTGTGTCAGTAGATACATTAGGGGGACTCAATGTGTCACATATTAAAATGTAGGTCAAGGTCAAATGTCAAGGACACTGTGACCCCAAAATCATGAAATTGTTAAAAATCATGATTTTTTTAGTCCACTGAGAAATTACGGGTAGCCGTTTTGTCATGTATCAAAATTAAGATCCAGGTCAATAGTCCAGATCACTGTGACACCAGAATCAAGGTCAAAGGTTATTGTGACCTAAAAATCAGGAATTCATAAATAATTACTAATTTTTGGTGAGTGGATTCAATAAGGGCAAATGAAGTGTCGCATACCAAAAATTAGGTCAAGATCAAAGGTCACGGTGACCTTAAAATCAGTAAATTATTAAAAATAACATCTTTTTTTGTATCGGTAGATACATTATAACATCTTTTTTTGTATCAGTAGATACATTAGGGGGATACGAAGTTTCACATACCAAAATGTAGGTCACGGTCACTGTGACCCCAAAATCGTGAAATTGTTAAAAATCTTGATTTTTTGTGTCCATTGAGAAATTATGTACCAAAATTTAGGTCAAGGTCAATAGTCAAGGTCACTGTGACTCCAGAATCAAGAAATCTTTGAAAAGTACTTTTTTTGTGTCAGTAGATACATTACGGGGACATGATGTGTCACGTACCAAAATGTAGGTCAAGGCCGAACATCATGGTCATGGTGACCCCCAAAATCATGAAATTCATATAAATCATGATTTTTTTTGCCCATTGATACATTGACAGAAGACGATGTGTCGTGCACCAAAGTTTATCTCAAGGTCAAAGGTCAAGGTCACTGTGACCCCAAAATCAGGAAATCATTAAGTCACATTTTCATATGCCTGTCAAAGACGAGGTCATGTAATGCGATGTTGCGTTCTGTCCATTCATCCATTAACATTTGTTGTCCATGCGATATCTCTAGTTTCAAGGTATGGAATGGTATCAAATACCTTACTCGCATGGCGAAGATGAGCCATACATCAATTTGTCAAATGTCAAGGTCCCAGTCCCCCAGAACTGAATCAAGTTTAGCTGACTATATGTGTTAGGTTGGAATATTCAGAGTTCTCTCCCCCACATGTATATGGCATTTGTCCTATGGAGTTGTCTCCCGTGTTTGAAACAGCTACATTTAGTTACACTGTTGTGAAATAAAAACCATACATTTACTAATTTAACGTGGAGAGGGGTCCTTTATGAACTTCATACCTGTTCATCAACAACAAAGGTTTACTTCATCACTTCTTCCTTCATGAAAAATTCTCTCGTCTGAAAGAAATCCATTTGCAAGAAAAGTACTATTTTCTTGTGTTTGACTATTGTCGATTTCATTGTGGGATATGTGAGCTCTCGGTTCTTGCTCCAAGGTCACCTAGTTTCCAAGAGTTAAGCTCATTTTAGTTTATCATTCAATTTTAGATGTGATATGTTACATTCTCAGAAGCACAAAATTGTAGACCTTTTTCTGGATTGCTAGCTACCAATTGGAATCAAGGCGATTAAACAACCTTGAAATTTGGACCAATGTAATTCCAGATATACGGGCGTATATTGAAGCCCTTTGGGGTCTTGTTAAAATATAATTTACTAGACTAGGCGTCCATGTTCTGGCATTGAATTTAGCTGATCTGTCTATTATCCTGAAACAAGTGTCCCACATTAGGGCAGCACAGAAACATTTCAAATGCCGGCCCCTGTCAAAAAAGTGGCATTGTCCAATTTCTGCCGTACTACATTTAGATCAAACGTTATGGGCAAATCCATTCTTTCAATAAGGTGGTCAAGTCAAACTGTTTGGCACTTATTTGCAGCCTTGCAATAACCAAACATGGTAAACTTATGTATCTGTCTGGAGTCCGCGTGATCGTATCGAAAGTGAGCCAGCTGCCTTCGCGCAATAGTTTACAAAATGGTGCGTCTTTTCAAACAGAATTCTCTAATTCGTTTCATTTTTATGAGTTTTTATGGTCGCCCAGGACTACATGCAGTTGTGACAATTTCTTGTCTTCAATCGTGTAATGTTTTTTGCGTTGTCTTTTCATCTCTCTTTTTTAATTTCTCTTTTGGATCTAACCCTGGAGTTCCACTGGACTTATAATTTTAGTCCGAATATTGCCAAATTTCACATCAAATCTTCTAGAAAAAGTTGAAATTCCCATGCAAAAATTAAAATGTAAGATTTTGAATGGAATGTCTGGTCCAGATCCAAGTGGTTTTTGCCCGAAGGGTATTGTCGTCGCCAGCGTCGTCTGTCTGTCCGTCTTCCTTGTGAACACCATATCTCAAGAAGAATTATAGCCAGGCATTGTGAATTCATACCACATATGTATCGGGTGAAGGGTCAGAAGCCTATTAAAAATGACTGACCGTGACCTATTTTATCAAGGTCAAATTCTAGTATTTGCTGTATTTTTTGAAGGATTGAAGCTAGGGTCTCCAAATTCATATTATATATTCAACTCGTGATTAACTAGAAGCCTATTCCAGTTGACTGACCTTGACCTATTTTTTATAGGTCATATACTGTTTATTTTGATATAACATGAAGAAATAAAGCTAGGCTTTCCAAATTGATACTATGTATACATCTGGCGAAGGTCCAGAGGTGTACTAAACAGGCCTTGCTTTTCGTCGAAATTCACGGGTATCCAAACGGATACCCGCAATTTCAGTTTACGGGTATCTACCAGTATCCACTGAAGTGACGAAAAATTGAAGTGTGGAGATTAAAGTGGAATAAACATTTATGTACTCTTTTCATGTTTACTGTTGTTAGTAGGATAATTGATTCTCACATCATGTTGTTCCCCACCGCTGTGTAGCCATTCGATTCACTGAGCTGATATTTGACCGTTCAATCAACTGTCAATTTTACTGTGATAGGATGAGTGGATAAACTTTCTCTTGAGCAACCACAATAACATGCAGCATGATTTATGAAATTGTGTCAAGGATTGTCTCCTTGAATTAATTTAATTTGGAGCTGTAATTTGGAGTCACTTGAAAATTTTCGATTTAAGGTTATGGACCTTGATTATATTCTCATTATGGACTAAAAAATAGCTCTGTCTCTCACTATGAATGTCACGGGTCACCAGCTCAGCTTCCGACTTCATTCATTACGAATGTTTATACTTAAGTGCTGCATATATAGTAATACCATCTTCATGACACCTAGCATATAACTTAAATATGTTGATGAATTGAACAAACACACAATATGAACTTAAAATTGAGTGATGTAAGTCAAGAAATTACGAACAATTCCAATGAACACACATTTAAGAAGTTCACCACAGCACTAACTTCAGGGATTATAATGAGTTAATTTCGTGTTTTCGTCGTTCTGTATGAAGACAAAACCATCCTTTACATTATCTGGCCATCCGTTGTAAGCCTGTACAGATATTGTCTTTCCTTTCGACATTTTCAAGCAGATTGGAATCAAGCCCTCTCGTGTCCTCCATGCTTACCGTTTGTAAACATCGACCATAACACGATAGTTTCTGCAATTGCATTCTCCTATGCACGGTTGTTTGTGTAAATGCCCGTAGCTACAGATGATACGACGAAAATCGTCCAGTACAAGAGAATGCACGCAGCTGCCATAATTCGTCGCCCACTTAGACGTCGTAAAAATATGAACTTCCGCCATTTGTAAAGCCTGCGGTCGATGATTTCTAGGTAAACTATCGTTTATTAAAGCCGAATATGGTTTTTTTGATAGACAAAATTTTCCCCAGACATTATTTTACGGGTATCCAAACAGATTACCGTGAAGCGAATGAACGGGTATCTCCACGAGTATCGGATACCCGGATACCCGTCGAAACGCAAGGCCTGCTAAAGATGACTGACCTTGACCTATTTTATCAAGGTCAAATTATAGTATTTGCCATATTTTTTGAAGGATTGAAGCTGGGGTCTCCAAATTCATATTATATATGCAACTCGTGATTGAGTAGAAGCCTCGTGATTGAGTAGAAGCCTATCCCAGTTGACTGACCTTGACCTATTTTTTAAAGGTCATATATTCTTTCTTATGATATAACATTAAGAAATAAAGCTAGGCTTTCCAAATTAATACTATGTATACATCTGGTGAAGGTTTAGAGGAGTACTGAAGATGACTGACCTTGATCTATTTTATCAAGGTCAAATTATAGTATTTGCTATATTTATTGAAAGATTGAAGCTAGGGTTTCCAAATTCATATTACTTACGCAACTGGTGAGTGACTAGAAGCCTATCCCAGTTGACTGACCTTGACCTATTTTTTCAAGGTCATATACTGTTTATTATGGTCTAACATGAAGAAATATATCCAGGCTTTCCAATTTAATACTATGTATACATCTGGCGAAGGTCCAGATGTGTACTGAAGATGACTGACCTTGACCTATTTTATTGAGGTCAAATTTTATTATTTGCTATATTTTTTGAATGATTGAAGCTGGGGTCTCCAAATTCATATTACTTATGCAATTGGTGATTGACTAGAAGCCTATCCCAGGTGACTGACCTTGACCTATTTTTTCAAGGTCATAGACTGTTTATTATATGACATTAAGAATATAGCTAGGCTTTCCTAGCGTGTGCTGAAAGGTGTGCTGAAGATGACGGACTTTGACCTATTTTTTTCTTGACCTATTTTATTCAGGTCAGATTCTATTTAGTACAATATTTTATGAAAAATTATATCTACATTGTCCAAATTTATACCACTGATGGCTGGACCTGAAGTCTGTTGAAGAATATCACTGACCTTGACCTATGTTTAAAAGGCCAAATTCTATATGTTAAGTCTAAGATCTCCAAATTCATCTTCCCTGTGCTATTAAGTTAGAATATTGACTTGAAAATCTTTGAAGATGACTGACCTTGATCTATATGTCCAAGATAAAATTACTTGATTTGATTATAAGCTTTTTAGAAGAGTATATTTAGATCTAAGAATTCGGTCATGCTCTACCAGAACCTCGGGCCTTGGCAAAAGCTGAACTAGTCAACCCTACTAGATCAGATTTTTGTTAATCTAGTTCTAAAAATACACTGTAGACAATAACTGATAGCCGAGGGGTATTGAAGCCCAATGGGCTATTTTTAATTAGTGTAGCTGAAATGTTTCAGAACCATAATTAATTGAACATGATTTGCAAGCCAGGAATTGATATATCGATTCCATTCAAAATTACCGGTATCAAGTTTGTAATTTTGAAAATTTATTTGAATTGCCTTGTGTAATCTTGCCTTGTTGACATCCACAATGTGATGTCACATTATGATGTGCTGAAAATAGATGGTATCTTAGACCGTGGTAAATTAAGAACATAAAACTGAAGATGTTAAATGATCTGTTTGTTTCTTTATTTTCACAATTCAAATACATAGCGGTATTGACAGGCTCCATTGATGGTCGTATGGAAATTCGTTAAATACATTACTTAGGGCGGTTGCAAAATTAGAAATAAACTCAATAGAAGTCTGTCGGCCGGCGACAAAAACGTAAAAATACTCAATTCAGGTGAAAAAAATATTGAATTTTCAGTATCCGGTGGCAAAAATTTGGACTTCTATGAAACCCTGATAATGTAGACCCTGTACATCTGTACACATATATAGCAAGTCTTGAAATTTTAACATATTAAAAAAAAAAAGCAGGTGCATTTTTAATTTGCATCCGCCATTATTCATGTTGTTAGCAGATGCACTGGCATATATATATGTGTTCTGCTGGATATGAAAAATGCAAAATCACTACATAGAACATTTTTGTAATGAACGATCTGTATCGGACTGGCACTAATATTGCAATCATGATTAAGTTTCCTAATTTGCATCATGTATAAATTTGGCATCCTTTTATCTTATTTTGTAGACGTGAGAAAATGAAAGCCGATCGTTACTGTAAATGAGGGATCATCATGGCTCGTTAACAACATTCAACTTGGCTCAAATGTCACAAGATCCAGAGGGTCTCTTCTTCCCCTTGACCCGAATTTAAAACTGGATTGGTTTCGTCTGCAAATGGCTTGACCATTGTCTAACTGTCACAGTCTGCAGGACTGGACAGATTCATCTGAGGGAATGCTAGAGTGACTGAGGTTAAGATTGAAAACATCTCAACTGTTGTCACCCTGTCCTTCATGAAAGGACAGTAGGACTAGATGCATGCAAGTTGATCTTGGAAACCACTACTACACAGGATACAAGAATTTGATTTGATTCAGATCAAATATGAGAAATATTAGGGCAAAAGGACAATCGCTATTTTGTCAATCAAATCCGTCACTTGCACATTATTGGGAGAACAAAGGAGAGCCTATCTGTGCAGTGGCCTGTGACTTCAGCTGCTCACTGGTCCCTATCTTTTAACCTACATGTAGGAAAATATTTTGAACTGGTGATAGCTGGTATATTTGCCAAATTATGTATTATTCTAAGCGTAATTACTCTTTCTTTGAATAGTGGGAAGATATAGTACACGTGTATGAAATTGTCATTTATCACTTGTTCAAGATAATCTCCTAGGTTCAAAGATGGGGCAAAGTGAAAATGTACAAAAAGATAGCTGATCAGCGGAAGTCATGGGTCACTACAGACAGGCTCTTCTTTGTTCTCTCAATAATGTGCAAGTTGACCATTATTCCAACCCGTTGAGTTTGAAAAAGTGATTTACCCCAGCACATCAAACTTGCAGTGTCAAGCATTGTAAATGGTAATGAATGTCCTAAAAGACTATTTTTACTGTCATAATGTATTTATACATTTTTAATTGTAAATACCTCACCTATGTATATACATTTTCAAATAATAAGTCATTAAAGAAATGGAGAACGACATTCCAAGTTTTTGTGCGTTTTTTCACAAATGAGATTTGTAGATGACAGGCACTCTGCATCTACAAAGTCCACTAGCCGATTTATAACAAGAGAATTTTTTTTTTTAATATACCTTCACATGACAATTTGACTTGAATTTTGGTACATGAAATCATCTAACAACACAAATAAAAGGAAAGATTTTTTTTAATGATTTCCCCCCTCTCCCAATTTTGACCTTAGACCTTGACCTCATGTTTAGTACATGACACATTGTCTCCCCCTAAAGGCTAATATATCAATACCAACACAATTTTTAAATATTTTTAATAATTTTCTCGATTTTGGGGTCACAGTGACCTCAACCTCAATCTGGTAAAGATCATCTTCCCCTAATGTATCTACTGACACAATAAATTGCGATTTCCCGATGGTCACAGTGGCCTTGACCTCAATCGTGGTACGTTACACATGGTCTCCTCCTGGTGTTTCTACTTTGTTTTTGTGATTTCCTAATTTTGGGATTAAGGATGCTTCTTGAAATTAGGGCATACCAGGAACTGGCATAAGGCATTCCAAATGGTGTGGCATGGTGCACGGAGTTGGAAACCTTAGGAACTCCCAGGCATCCATTTTTGAACCCAGCAAAGAAAGAATGGCATAGAGCTTGCCATACAGTAGCACAGAGGGAATGGCAGGGAATGGTATATAGTTCATGTAAGAGGAGATACCGCTTTTCAACGTGACTTCACATGTTAGCATATGGAACAATGGCCGACGACTTCCCCATTTGCTGCTATTGGAAATCCCGTAAATTCACATCACTTCGTCTTACATGAACTATATGCCCAGGATATGCCATTTCAATTGAAACTCCTATCCATGCTGATCAGAACAATACACTGGGTATAGTGTATCCCATTTGGATAACCGGCATATGCCATTCCAGGAGCTTGTGCCTTAATTTCAAGAAGCCTCCTAAGTGACCTTGACCTCACTTGGCATGGAACTCCTGATGATATCAACTGCTCTTAATGTATCTATTGACACAAAAAATTGTGATATTTAAAGGTGAACTGAAAAGCTTTCCAATGTTCTGTTAAAATGTCATAAAACAAGAACTTCCATAGTTGTTACAATTATGTGTGGTAATAGTTCTGTGGGTTATTGTTTTATTTTGGGTATATGAAAAGTCAAAACTTATACCGAGAGCCAGAACTTTTAAAAACGTCATCGCTTGCCTCCCGTTGTTTTTGGAATGTCATGACGTTATAGTGGTCCTCGTTCATTCATCCGACGTAGCATGACGTCACATTTGAATAAAACTTGAATGAAGGGGACCACTATAACGTCATAACGTTCTACAAACCAAGAAAGACAAGCGATGCAAGTTTTCAAGACGGATTTATAACAGGATAACTTAAATATTGTTAGTAGTACAATTTTGCAAACTATATTTGCCCCAAAAACGTATAAAAGTTATGTCACATAAGACAAGATGTATATAAGCAACAATTTAGATAAAATTAAAAGCTTTGCAGTTCACCATTTTGGGATCACGATGACCGTTGACCTTAATGTTCGTACGCGACATATATCCCCCTAATGATTCCACTGACAAAAATATAGCAATTTCCATTGAATTCCCAGTTTTCAGGCCACAGTGACCTCAATGTTCGTACGAGACACTCATCTCCACCTAGTGTATCCACTCACAATAAATTGCAACTGTTCATAGAAAACACGAGCGATTTCCTGATTTTTGGGTCAGTGACCTTTGTCCTTGACCTCCATTTTGGTCTCCTCCCAGGGTATCCACTAGCAAAAAATTGGAACTGTGGACAGAAAACTGCCCTAGATATAGACCAGAAACGAACCAACAGAAGGAAATCACAATGCATCCATCTTTTTGAGGCGGGAGTATAAAAACTACTGTGGGAAGTAAAATTCCCACCATAAAATCGAGGGGGGGGGCCACAAATTGATTAGAACAGGAGGTATTTAAAAATGGTCCAAATAATCCATTATTTCTTCATTATTTTAATGCGGGAGTTGCACAATACAGGGTTCCGGCCTTGGCCGCTAGGATCGCCTTTGTCTTTATTTCCGTTTCATACCACTTCTATCGTCTGCTTGGCACAGCTGAGTGGGCTGGCTGATCGTTTCGCTTGAACGCGTAGCGGGCGATAACTCTCTGTAATAACCACCGCCCAGCCGCCAGGATCGCTATTATCTGAGAATGGCTCTTAAGCCCTTTTGTTTTTCACTTCAGACTTAGCGAGATAACGACACCCACAAAGAATGATTATGACAATTCTATATGACTGCTGTGAACATAACTCATTTATTTTGTATCCACGTAAACGTCCGTATAGAAATAAAGACGTCTTTTAGTTGTCCCCCGCTACTTAGTAGGGGGGGATATTAGAAACACCGGTGTCCGTAATTCCGTAAGATTTTCTTGTCCGGACAATAACTCGTGAACGATTTAACCGATCAACTTCAAACTTGGGGTGTGCCTTGACATTGGCGAGAGGACGGTTGGGATTGTTTTTCAGCAATGTGCGTAATCCAATATGGCCGCCGTCAGCCATTTTGGATTATAAGCAGTACGATCTTAGATTTTCTTGTCCGGACAATAACTCGTGAACGATTTAACCGATCAACTTCAAACTTGGGGTGTGCCTTGACATTGGTGAGAGGACGGTTGGGATTGTTTTTCAGCAATGTGCGTAATCAAATATGGCCGCCGTCAGCCATTTTGGATTATAAGCAGTTCGATCTTAGATTTTCTTGTCCGGACAATAACTCGTGAACGATTTAACCGATCAACTTCAAACTTGGGGTGTGCCTTGACATTGGTGAGAGGACGGTTGGGATTGTTTTTCAGCAATGTGCGTAATCAAATATGGCCGCCGTCAGCCATTTTGGATTATAAGCAGTTCGATCTTAGATTTTCTTGTCCGGACAATAACTCGTGGACGATTTAACCGATCAACTTCAAACTTGGGGTATGCCTTGACATTGGTCAGAGAACGGTTGGGATTGTTTTTCAGCAATGTGCGTAATCTAATATGGCCGCCATCAGCCATATTGGATTATAAGCAATTGGAACTTAGATTTTCTTGTCCGGACAATAACTCATGAGCGATTTAACCGATCAACTTCAAACTTTGTGTGTGCCTTGACATTGGTGAGAGGACGGTTGTGATTGTTTTTCAGCAATGTGCGTAATCTAATATGGCCGCCGTCAGCCATATTGGATTATAAGCAGTTGGATCTTGTCCGGACAACAACTCGAGAACGATTCAACCGATCTACTTCATATGTGGGGAGTGCCTTGACATTGTTGAGAGGAGGATTAGGATTGTTTTTCAAGGACGTGCTTGATCCAATATGGCCACCGCCGCCATCAGCCATATTGGATTATAAGCAATTGGAACTTAGATTTTCTTGTCCGGACAATAACTCATGAACGATTTAACCGATCAACTTCAAACTTTGTGTGTGCCTTGACATTGGTGAGAGGACGGTTGTGATTGTTTTTCAGCAATGTGCGTAATCTAATATGGCCGCCGTCAGCCATATTGGATTATAAGCAGTTGGATCTTGTCCGGACAACAACTCGAGAACGATTCAACCGATCTACTTCATATGTGGGGAGTGCCTTGACATTGTTGAGAGGAGGATTAGGATTGTTTTTCAAGGACGTGCTTGATCCAATATGGCCACCATCAGCCATACTGGATTTCATTGGATTTTAAGCAGTTTGATCTTGTCCGGACAATAACTGGAGTACGATTCAACTGATCTACTTCAAACTTGGGGAGTGCCTTGACATCGGTGAGAGGACGGTTTGGATTTTTTTTCAGCGATGTGCATAATCCAATATGGCCACCGTCAGCCATATTGGATTATAAGCAGTTGGATCTTAGATTTTCTTGTCCGGACAATAACTCGTGAACGATTTAATCGATCAACTTCAAATTTGGGGTGTGCCTTGACATTGGTGAGAGGACGGTTGGGATTGTTTTCCAGCAATGTGCGTAATCTAATATGGCCGCCGTCAGCCATATTGGATTGTAAGCAGTTGAATCTTGTCTGGACAATAACTCGAGAACGATTCAACCGATCTACTTCATACCTGGGGAGTGCCTTGACATTGTTGAGAGGAGGATTAGGATTGTTTTTCAAGGACGTGCTTAATCCAATATGGCCACCATCGGCCATACTGGATTTCATTGGATTTTAAGCAGTTTGATCTTGTCCGGACAATAGCTGGAGTACGATTCAACTGATCTACTTCAAACTTGGGGAGTCCCTTGACCTTAGTGAGAGAACAGTCATGTATTATGTTTTATGGATGTGCATAATCCAATATGGGTGCCATCTGCTGTATTAGATTATGTTAAGCTCATCAGCGATATCTCCATTTTCAAATCATACTCTTATCAATGATATGAGATATCATCGACCCCAAAAAATCGACCATAGAGGTCCATGGCCCCCGCAGCAGCAGCGCCAGTTATGGTGGATGTAATCCACCATAACTGGTGCTGCTAGCGGGGGACATGGACCTCTATGGTCGATTTTTTTCATACTATTTCAGTCATCCCGCGGGCCTGTTTTATATTCGGTATATTTGTCTTTCACCATTGCTAACGTATATGGCGGCACAATCGAATAAACTACGACAGGTTTCTATCGATTATATCAAGTATTGAACTAAAAATCATATAAATCAACCACATAACTTAAAGCAAACACGCAGTCGCTGCTATTTTCATATCAATTTCCATGCCGGCTGCTTTTTCGCGATAAACTGTAAATGTTGTTCGCCGCGATCCTGGCGGCTGGGCGGTGGTTATTACGGAGAGTTATCGCCCGCTACGCGTCCAAGCGAAACGATCAGCCAGCCCACTCAGCCGTGCCTAGCAGACGATAGAAGTGGTATGAAACGGAAATAAAGACAAAGGCGATCCTAGCGGCCAAGGCCGGAACCCTGTATTGTGCAACTCCCGCATTGATCAAAATTTATTAGGACTGATTGTGGTGATTGAATTTTAATAGAGCGATTGAATTCAGGCATGAGAATTTCTGCCAAAAAAACCCCTCACTGAAAACACTGGAAATTTGTCACAGCTAAAGAAAAGGTCGAATTTGAATGTTTGGCATGGAAAGCAGACGCATTTGAAATCCGATTTTTCAACAGAAAACACTGAAATTAGTGTTTCTGCTGAATAGTCTCATTCATCCCTGTGAATTAGTACAGGATTTACCTTACAGGTCATGGAATTTTCAGAGGTGAACCATGAAAGGTAATGTGTGGGGGGAAAATGACACACTTCACCAATGGCAATTTGCACTAAGTTCAAGTTAATCCCTGGACAATGCCACCAATGGCAATTTGCACTAAGTTCAAGTTACCGGTAATCCCTGGACAATGCTGTCTGACATTGACAGCAGCTGGGCAGTGCACGGACACTCGACTGGACTGGCCGCTTGAGCTCTGGTTCGTTAATTCAAGCGATTCCATGTCTTTAACCCAGAAAATATTTTTAATCGATAATTGGTACATTTTCAATCCAAGATTGCCAGGGTTACCATAAATGTAAGCTTGTTGGTCCGTTCTTGGAATGGTGGGAATATTTCATCCATATATTCACACCAGTTATTAATAGTTGAAAAACCCAGCTCCAGGATATAAACATAGGGGAGAACAACCCGAGGCTCACATGCTGCACACCGAGGCCAGACGGCATTGTCCAAGGATTAATGTGTGATTTTATTAGGATGTGTTTCATAGAACTACTGAAGATTTGTTAACTGATATGAAAATTTATGATTATATCCAACAGATAACAAAAGACCAGTATGATCTGAAGTATATTCATTTATTCACCATTCAACGAAAGCACATTCAAATGAAAACAGTTCGCTATAGGACGTTTGTTATCCACAGTCCACCACAATCATGCCTGTATGCTGATGTTAATGGTAGATTTCCATTACATCTGTACAAATAAATGCCCATTTTCTTCAAATATACACAAAACTTTATATTTCTTGGTTCTGTTATGTAAGTACAGTCATTTATTCAATTAAGAGTTCATTTAACCCGAAGCATGTTCTGCAACTGCTCTAGATATTAAGTATCTGGTGTTTCCTTAATGCCTTCCATCACATTTTGAAAGCGCAAGAAGCGTTTGGTATCACTATGCAAAACAGACTTATGGGAAATCCCATAAAAAATCAATCACAGGAAGTGTCCCATCATAAAATCGGGGTGACCCAATTAATTGGGAGAAGAAATTGAATAAATGTTCCTAAATCATGCAAATAATCCATTCTGTCTTTGTTTTTTTGTTTTTTGTTTAATGATTTGATCCAATTTAACTGAACAATGAATTCGATTATAGCAGTGCATGTCCCATGGTCTGTTCAGTGTTATTAAGGTCGGCCACGAAGTGCCTGACCTCACTACTATCACTCTGGCCAAATTAAGAGATTTCACCTCCTGCCACATCGTTGTAAAATTCTGTGGGAGTTGCGACGCAAAATTCAAGGTGGAAAATCTGAATGTAGGCCTATGTATAGATGTACATCATGATAACAGTACCCCAAGGCCATTTGGTTGAGATGTAAAACTGACCCTGGACCCTTGGCTTCCCTCTTTAAACATACTACGGTAATTCTCGTAATAATTCGATCACCGGAAGTGCAGTAAAAATCACTTCTATCTGGAAATATTATTAATGGCACCAGCTACAAAGTGTCACATTTTGTTATTATATAACTCTTCTTCAATTTAAATGAAGAATGGGAATGTTACTTTTTCTTTGTTTTTGAAGAACAGTTGAAAAGCGAACTTCTTGTGATTGAATTATTAGGGGAATTACCGTACATTATATCGGGCACAGATTCAATAAAAACATCCAGAGATTGCAATCTTTAGTTGTAGGAGGTGTGAAAAGATGCCACTGCCCACATGATGCCGAACAAATATTTGTTCTTTAACACTTAAGGACAACCCCAAAAAATCAGATTATAGGTCTTTAATTTAGTGGCTTTCAAAATACTAACAACAACCTGGAACATTATATTGTCCTGAATTAAACAGGAATTTGCAAAACATCACCGGTAAATTAAGGCTATGAAAATGTAAACAAATTGCTCACTGCCTAACCTCAGCATAATGTCAAATGGGCAAGGAAGTAGATTCAGGTCTCTTTCATTTTTGGACATCTTTATATACTTGAGTAAATAGCTACCAGTATAGAACATTGCTTCAACAAATGTTGTGACAATGCAGTAAAACTTTTACAAGATCAACAGACAAACTAATGTCCTGTACCCTTGAGTTGAGGGCAGTGTTACACATGTCGTTCACAGCTGAGCTCCATGCAATTCAGATCTCAGACTCTGTAGACTGGAGTAAAAATTGCTGCTGGAAACAAATCGTGCAATGATCAGACTTTTATCACGTGGGGAAAGATATAAAAAATTGCAAAATTAGGGGACTCCACAGTTGGCTTCAAAATATTTCATGCACATTGTGAATAAATAAAGAGGCATCTATTTCCTGAGTAATGAAATATAGCAGATATTGAAGAGGTCATTAATTTCAGATACAGCCTTCAGTCAAACAAATTATTGAAGATTGCCATTTATTCAACTACTTGTTCACAAAATGCTTGTTACAAATATGCTCTCTCCTCAAATATCTGCAAGCACGAGTATCAAATCGGACTAGAATTTCTTGTTGTGGACTGTACAGACATGAATGTGGAAGTACCCAGAAATTTGTATGAAGAATGTTCAATAATAAGATAGATTGACTGTCCCCTTCATAACTAGTCACTAGATAACGTTGTCACCTATTCTACTGTTTAATGCTCAGAGCTTCCTCTTTTGTGTATGTCGCTACAAGATCTCAGATTACCAGATTCTTGTCCAGTGACCCCATCTCCCGATTATTCAGTGTTCTAAACAAATTAATCAGTCACTGGCCGAGTCCATTGAAGCAGCACTAGGATTGATTAATCAGTCGAGGTCACCACATGCGACCTTTCATCTGGAATCCTATAGGGGCATATATATAACAAATGAGGAGAGAATAGGATTTTATTTAGATTGATCCAGAGGAATTTTTACGGGAATTGCCCCCAGTTTTGGGGGAAAGTATTTCCCACAGAAAGAAATATACTAATCACTCCTTTGCAACCAATCTTTGTAATTAAACTTTTCATTTTGGTCATCTAAACATTTGATTAAGACGGGTCAATATGTCGGAGTTTCAGACATTTTCTGATAATTAGAAACTCCAGAACAGCGGGAATACAGTACATTTAGTACAAATGTTCAGTTCATCAAGCTGTTTCCATTTTAACCTAAATATTTTTTTTTTCTTTCATTCTACATACCCGTACTATATGTTGTTTATGGCTCAAAAGTATTGTAAAGGACAGTTGCATGGAAATGGAGTATATGAAAAAGATTATCTTGAAGTCTACTTTGGAATTTTGGAGGCATTTACTGTACGAAATATATGACACGTCAAACCAAGGGTACATTTGCTTGATCAAAAAGTTTATCATTCAAAATAATTTACCTCACTTTTTATCATCCATAAAACATCTATTATACACCTGTCATTTTTGATGGAAAGTATTACCACATTATCCACACCTGTGCATTAGCTTTCATCTTGAACAGGAGTCCTCGAGTTTTCACTCGATTTCAACTAGAAGATCTCCTGTGATGTACTTGTTTTTATACACGTAACTCCATTATTTGGATCATGAAAAATCATAACATATATAAACAAAGTATCAAATTGGAGATTTTCATTGAAATAAAATGAGCCATATAAATGTCGAACACAATGCATTTTTTTCTCTCAAGTGAATGCAACATGTTCTTTTATGAAGCTTCATTAATATACCATATTCCAAGATACATTTATGAAACGATATAATATTGAGACTATTAATTCTTGTGGATATTGATCACCTAATTGTAGCTATCCTGATTTACTTTCAACAATCCCTGCCTACCCTTTCCAACTTAACATATAATAGACAATCATGGTGTATATCTCACTCTGAGAATGCTTTATACTGTTCATTCTAGCTATCGACGCACTGCAGGAGAGAATCCACAGCTTTGCTGTATTATCAGTGTAATGACAGCAAAAAACAGTCTTCTATTGCATGAATAATAATATATAACATATACATGTATACACAATAATCTTAGATAGAGCTGAAGAGAAGAGAATATTTGAGCGAGTGAATAGAACTTAATGTCGCTTTCAACAATATTTCAGCTATATCATGATGAACCAAGCACCACTGCATTCCTGCTACTTCAAAGAAGAAATTGAGTGAATAGGGTTTAACGTCGCTTTCAACTATATTTCAGTCATATCACGACGTTTGGTCCTATTCCTTTTCACACCCGGGGACCACACAGGTGGGGTCCTATTCCTTTTCACACCCGGGAACCCCACGGGTGCCTCATTCGCCTCTTACGACAAGCTGCCGGAGGAGCCGAGACCTATTCTTACTATGATCTGCGGTGACGACATCCCAGGTCAATGCCCGGGGTCATGGTGCAATAAACAATAATAGAGCTTTCCTACTAAAAATGGAGAACACTTGACTGCTTCCGGCACATAACGGGGCTGTGTAGTACAATTCTATTTCTTCTTATGCTTTACTATGGGAGGAATAGTTATAACCGGTGATAATTGGCATATTTCAAAGTTGCTGAAATATCCGTTAATGTATTCACAATGGTTCGTTCTTCACATATTAAGGTACCGGTAATGCGATGCTTATTTATCACATTCATGTCAGTTACCACTAGTTATAAATATCCCTCCTACTAGTAAAGGATATACACAGATGAAATTATACCTCCAAACCTTGTTAGGCAGCATGCCAAGCATCGACGAGAACAGTCAATTGTTCTCCATTATAGTGGTAAAGCCCTATGATTAAATCACTCTATTAACTTTCACCCACTTCAAATCTTGGGTCAAGTTCTTCTCTTTTTAGGTAAAAATTCTGGTCTTCCCCTAAATTTAGGATCAACAGAATAGTTAAAGATGTAATCAGCCTCAAATCTGGGCTGAAATTGATGTCTCTCAAACTCGGCGAAAGTGACATATGTTACAACAGGTACAAAATGAAACACATTTGACCACAAAAAAACTAAACTTGTTTCCACCATTCACGAGAAAATAGAAGGAGTTGATCTCTAAAAATAAACAGCATGGCATGCCGTTTATTTTTCCACTGCCGTGTCAACAAGCGTATACACGTATGGTGCGTTCTACCAACGTACGCTATGTGACGTCACCGAACCGTGGGCACGCGCCATGACGTTATCCCATGGCTGCAGCTGTGCAGCATTCAAATTCGTGAGCGTCGCTACGTCACTCATACGTCACGCAGTGACGTCATTTTCCTCTCCGCGTACAACACACACTCAATGGCGAGACAGAAAAGCCGTCGAAGCGGGCAGAGTTACAAATTTCTCTGACAAGATATTCTTGCATTCGTTGTATATGACGATCCCACTATCGTCAAATATAATACATATGATGCTTTGGTAATCTTCCCTGCTGAAAAAACGCACAGGGGAGAGGTTACAAAATCCATCCATTTTGAGGCTGATTATATCTTTAATATTTATACAACAGATATGTTCATAACATTTTGTATTCCAATAAATTTACCCCCCCTATAAGTCTGAGTGGAAAATGTATTTTGTGGGAATGAATTTATCTGGTGGTAACTGACAGATTGGAGATCGCGAACATATTATTAAACAGTAGATCAGTTTTACTCATTTTCATTCATATTTTGAGGGATTGAATGTCTTTTGCTGACATGTTACTTTTTTTCTCTGTGTTTGAATCACAGTTGAAAAGCAAACTTTCTGTGATTGAATTATTAGGGGACTTCTGGTAATCAAATCTGTGACCGACAGACTGAATATGCGGCTTGATTTTTCCCAATCTGATTAAAACTCCGACTCAATAACTGCTCCTCTGTTGGACATGTCCGAGAGAGGAGTGATTATTAAGTCTGAGTTTCAAACAGAATGGATTGTTCCATCAATTAATCCATGAAAACACTGAATGTTATGAACAGGCAAACCCATCTGAGAAACAGAAAAACCCATCTAAATTGTTTCAATGAAGTACGTTTTAATTGGTGCAATAATTCATATTGAATTGTTTTGTTATATGCTCAAATTTCATATCCATAGTTCAGCCATTACAGAATCAATGCTGATAAACATGGTGACCCAAGTTATATATACTAGAACTGTACAAGGTCAGAACATAGGAATGACAGACTGAGACATTTCACAAACTTAAAAACAAAACAGAAAGATAATTGTAAAGTATAAAATAGTTAACATGCTATGTATTCAGTGAGCACTATACAAATATATGTACACTGCAGGTCTCGGAACGGACAAAGTGGTCAGCTTCATATAAAATACTCTCACCTATAAAATTCCTTGCAAAAGTTATGTTTGATAGCGCAATATTTTGACAATTTTAAATACCCATGTCTCATAATGATATCATCAATAGTTGATAGGGAACTTCTTGTGTGTATTTTATTACAGTCCAATGCTACGGTTCCAAATGAATGCGGAATAAATTTGTCATTTATAGACAGATGGTGATCAGATCATGAGATTCCATCAGGTAATGCAAGATGGGTGTCTGTAATTGCAAAAATATGCATTGGCAAGGCGTGGATGTCCCAGAAAAATGATAATATGGCGAATGAGAGGACTGATAGGCTAAGTTCAGGTAGAGGTAACCAAAGGGGAAAAACTATAATTCAGACAAATCTGTACACATATTACAGTCCATTATCATGAAAACTCTCACAAAGTGCATACCATATATCAGACATTTATGCCATTGGGAGATGTACATATTTTTAGACAACATTTAGCATTTGTAACAATACGAGAAAATAGCACAATAAGCACATTATCTACAAACACATGACATGACCTTGACCTCGTCAACAAGAGATCATGTGCTGGAATGAAAATTGTGCAGCCCATCACATATCAAATTAAAGGCACAAACAGGAAGAATACATAACTCGGTATGTATAGAGGCGCAGATACATCAAGACATGGACGACCGGAACATGGGGGGAAACTCCACCATTGCACAGCAGTCTTATTAAGAGCTGAAAATAAGTAATTTCAGTAAACTTTCATAATAATTTGCAACTATTAACACCATGATGTTAATAACCAGTCTACAATCAGTCCTTATTTCCAGCCCGGGTCAGGTAGCATCAATTACTTTATCTGCAGGGAGAGCTCGGCCACATTCCCAAGCACTTAAGTTCAACAACATGGTGTAGATTAGAAATTAAATGCAACAGTAAGGTTTGAATATGAGCAAATTGCTAAGTCAGACATGTCAGGGATGAATACTGGGACACAACTCGACCAAAACCATCTTCCCCATTTTGAACTAATAATACATATATTTACAGTACATGTTTTCCAGTTGTTTCCAAGTGAATGCAAGAATATCATTGTGTTCTTTACCACTATGATGCATCTCCTTATATAAGCACCTGTTACTCCGGACTAGTTTCACACCAGTACCTATCATTTTTTATGATAGATACACTGTCTAACCAATGGATTCAGGTATTATGCAAAACTCTCAAGTCAAGAGTAAGTCTAACAGTGGAGAACGGCTGCCTGCATGATCTATCCAAGATGGTCATATTGGGTTGTAGCATTCAAGGTATTATCATACATACGAAGTACCTACCACAAGTAAGGATTTTATGACGACTGACTCTTGGCCTGTGTGAAAGGCAGTAAACTGTCAGCTGGTCATGAAGTCTGTCCATTTTAATAAGTCATTAAGATGTCAAAAATCAATAGCCAACACGATATAATTTTGTTTCTTCTTTTTTTTGCAGCATGTATAACAAACTGAACTCTACAAAATGACCACCATTACTTTGACAAATAACTTAGTTCTCTCAATATGAAACTATAATGATTATTTCGTATATTGGGCCTGAATTGCATAGGGCGATGTCGATCTATTGTGCGTGTGTTGTTTAAAATTCGTTAATTTGACTGGGCATGGGATAAAAGCAACACACCCACTGATGTTCTTTATACGACGTCATTCATTTGTTGCCTTGAACGAGAATAAATTATGATGTCACCCATGCAACTGAGCCCCACTATAAGCCTGGTATATTATCACAAAGTAGTGATAGTGATTTTGTTCAATTTGTTGTACATGCTGCAAAAAGTCAAATTTATGCAGAGCCACCTATTGATTCTTTGACAACTCCAAAGAGGACGACTAATTGAAATGGACAAACTTCTGAAGTCGATAGTTTGTACACTAAAACCTCATCTGAATTGTAATGGCTTTCAACATTACACACTCCCAAACCAGAGATTGAAGTGGATCTGTCTGACAAATTCAGTGAATATGTATACCATCCCTTCACTTTAGGCGATAGTTCAGGGGTTCTTGGTGGCTTTTTTTTTTTACCGAATTCAAAGACGCAGAATATATATTCTCAACCGATGTCATCGGTAGATTATCTGTGTGCAGAAAATCATGACAACGAAGAATAGCAACAGCAACACAGACAGTTTGGGACTAAATTGGCATATCTAGAAATTTCTTCACCAATTCTGAAACATAATACAGAAATCCAGAAAACTCCAATCTCTGCCAAATGAGACACCTGGGAACCACCATTTGACCCTGGCTGCTCCAGTGTCATTCAAATGGAAGAGGTTACATGTATTGAAAGCCATGTTGAACTGTTAGGCAGCGAGTTCCTTATTCAATGGACAGTAATTCCGAATAGACATTACCCTCAATTATTACTTTAACCAAAGCACTTCTAAGATATGCACACCAAGAAGCATTGGTGTGGTTTTATCTAAGGAGGACAGTTGTAGAATGGGTATAAAATTAGTATGCCTACAGTTCTTCACGGAGAAGAAACAAACCCGTCTGACAGTTTGTTTTACAGGAATATTGCCAAGAGGTGGTTATATACAAATTCGTGCAATTTCCTGAGTGTCTGTTAGAAATTCTTGTAAAATCACTTTTATCGTTATAAATACGATTTACAACGGGAACCTTTCTCCCTTTTGCCCTCTCACACACTGTAAAAAGCCAGGACCATTGCATTGATTAAGAAAGGAAGGGGGACAACTCTGTGACTATCAGAGGCAAATAACCCATATTTGTTGCAACTGGTCGATTGAAAATATGACCACAACTTTTATATATCAACACAGTAGGAATTCTCATGAAGCACAAAGCCTGGAATACGTTTTGAATAAAGCACTTCGCATTAGGCATCGTGAAAAACCTCCATCATCACAAGTGAGCCATCTGTCTCATGTTCATAACCACTGTTTTTGTTTCAAATTTGTAAAGTATTTTTGTGAACAGTCGCAGCAGAAATGGCCCATCACAAGCCGGAACTGGTGAATTGTAAATTATCAAACTGCGAGTGGAAATACTGTGTGGTTCCTAGAAAATGGCCCCCCTTTCCTGAGCTCAGTCAACTGGCAGCTTTCTTCTGTTCCCGATACCAGTCTACAAACTCATCCAATAGCACAGGCCCTGAAATAATGAAAGATGAGCAACAGTGTATTATTCCTAGGCCTGTTCCTGGATGGGTACTGCTATGTATATATGTAATCAAAGGAGCGACTACTTCTATAGCTGACTTAATGTGAAGAGTTGACATTTTACACAGCTTGGTGCAGTTACTCAAACAATCAGTACAACAACATCCGATACGGCAGTGGTAAACTAGAGGTTCCGATTTGACCCTTGAGTTGCAGCTCTGACATAAAACCTATGCTGGTTGTTTTTTTAAGCAAAAACACACGTCTCCCCCAACCTCCCACCTTGCCTTGAGTGGGCACATTATTTAAGGGAAAGTGCTATAAAATGTATTTTGGGAGCTATCCCAATGAAGCTTCCATCCAAGTTTTGGTAAAATTCCATCAAGTAGTTCCCCAGATATCTTGCAGACAAGTTCAGTATATACATGTACAAACAGACGGACACCAGACACGGACGAACGGATGCACACACACCAAAACTTGATCAGATGAGGGGGCTATCCCAGTGAAGTGTCAATCCAAGTTTGGTGAAATTCCATCCACTAGTTCTCAAGATATCTTGCAGACAAGGCCTGTATATACATGTACAAATAGATGGACGGATTTGTACATGTCTCAAATCAGAAATGAGCATTTATTATGTTTTAGACTGGAGAACATCTCTCCTGTGTACAAGCTGAAACAGTGCCAGGCCCACTGTGTCCAGTTATGGCACTGGGAGGAAGAACCCAATTAAGCTATGAAATTAGAGCTGCCCCAGAAAATAAACTAGGGCTGGAGGTCAAATTTATTAGATTCACCTACCACCCTTAGAAAGCAGCGATTGCATGAATATGATCTACCATTGCCTTCAACTATATTTCAGTCATATCACGACACTGGGTACTCTTATTCCTTTTCACACCTGGGTACCCCATGGGTAGGGTCCTATTCCTTTTTACATCTGTAGAAAATTGACGATCCTCCCTATGTTATGTGAAATCAAGGGACCACCCATAAAATAAAGTATCAAGTGCCTCACACCTCTTTTATACTGGACCATTCCTTAATGGGGTATTCTATTGTACAGGGCATGTTTGATAAGAACTTTGCTGATTTTCAATGCGGTAATTCCTCATGTAAATTTTTGGTGAAAAATACGATAGGAAGTTGTAATAATTCAATCACCCTCGATTTTCAGTAGATCCCGTTCACACGTAAGCTGCCATTGTTGATGTGTGTCGGTGTGAGTGGCAACAAACAGTGATGGAGATAGTAAGATCGTATATAGCATGTCGAGACATATCATAGACTAATCATATAACTTGCAACTGTTTATTTGAAGTCTTGAACTTAAATCTAGGAGAGGATTGCTAAAGCCCTTTGAACGTGACCGCCATTCTATAGCATACACTTCAAGATAAAGGGAGATTACTGTTCTGTTGTTGACTATCAAATGGGAGGGAGGGAGGGAGGGAATTTGGCTTAATGTCACAGTCAAGTTTGTTTCACTCATATGGTGACAGTCAGTTTGGTTGGTGGAGGAAGCCGGAGTACCCGGAGAGAACCACCGCCCTTCGGCAAGTAACTGACAAACTTTCACACATGGACCAGCTGGGCTCGAACCCGTGCCGGTTCAGCGGTGTGAGGCTAGCGGTCACCAGCGAAGCGCCTTAGACCACTCGGCCACCGAGGGCCCCTCTATCAAATGGGTAAATCGTGTTTGATAACAGGGTATAATGCAGTAATGCAGTCCAATATGCTCTAGTATTCCCAAACTGCAATTAGCTGGATTGTATTTAATCTGGCCTGGCCTGGCATGGCAAAACCCTGGCCTCTTGAAGAGAATTTGGAACAACTCAACTGTATGTGGACACTGTCGGTTTTTCCCAAGTGCCAGTGTTGGAAAGTGGACCCTTGCAGAATCACCTCTGCTACAAAAGGTCATCGCTGATTTCCTCGAGTTAAGGGAATTGCCACTTTTCAGTCATTTGTAATAAATCGATCACCCCTCTGTTACCACCTCAAATATCACTTCCAGTGATCGATTTATTAGGGGAATTACCATATCTTACAGTACTATGACTGGTGTAACTTACAAGCGCCGTCCTCATCATAGTTGGCTAGGTCAGACTTGATAGTCCTACTGAACTCCAGTATATTACACCATTGATCCTTGTTTATCACCTTGTACTTGGATTGCTGCAACATACAAAGTCACATCAGGCAGGTCAATCGCCATTCTCGTGGCATCAGATTGTATAACTCCTACTGTCATATATACCCTCTGACTGCAAGGAGGTTGAAAATGGGGAGTGTAGCTTTCGTGATCTTGGTCAATCTGCATTGCCTGTTATCGAATGGAGCAGAGTGGGCGCAGCCAATCACAGCTAAATGTTGTAACGTATTCTCTTTTCAAATAGGTGAGCATATTAAATTGTTCTTAAGATATAAAGGATGCATTTTCCATCTCTCTTGTATTCAATTCAACTGAATTTTGCTCTTTATGACTTCAAAAATGCACAACAAACAGATTAGCAATGGACTGCTCTACTGGGTGAAGTTTTTCGTGACAATGAGCTGGGCAAATGGACCAAACCTCTATATACAATGGTCCGGTACAAGGTATAGAGAATCCTGTACATGTACCATAATACGAATGCTCTCCTTAATTGTATCCTGCTATTCCAAGAAAAGACCATTGTGCTTACATTCATGACAATATTGACAACTTCAGGTTGAAAATACTCCATGTATCAATGATTAAAAATATTTCCTCGGTTAAAGAGACAGGAATGAGACTGGTTGAACAAACCCTGGTGAACCGCTGCCTCAATGCACAGGTCTGCAGATGCTATCATCGCAGCTTCATTGTTGAAGGATTAACTTGGATCTTGCGCAAGTCATGGATTAACTCATTCCTACAGTACATACCTCTAGGAAGTGATGGAAGTGGCAGTACAGTGGCCAGTGTTTACCCAGTAACAACGACAACATGGCTTTAGCCGTGTCTATATCCATACTTCTTTGGTCCTTATCCTGAAAGGGTAACAAGTCGTATACATGACCAAATTCCCAATCATTTAATGCCCAGGACAGAATATGCAAAAATAATACAATCTCAGCAAATGTCATTTCTCACCCACAAATAATGTTCTCATTATATTCATTCAATCGGGAATTTAACTGAATGGTACAAAAACATAATCTATGTATTTGTCACTGAATTTAGCTTGCTGTAGGTAATAAAACTTCAGCTAGGCTCAAGAACTTGATTATTCCAACTTGATATCAACAGCTGAGGAACAAATACAAACCCTGGCAAAGTCAAAGGCATATCTGTATATGGTCTTGAAATGAATACCATCATCTAAGAGTGACCGTAAAAACTCCAGTTTGTTCTGTAGTTTGCTTATACTGTCAGATCTGCACAGGGGAATAAAAGATACCGGACAGTTAGAGTTGGGAAAACTTCAGAGTACATTGGGAAAGAAAAGTAAATCAATCATAAATGTATTATACAACAAAACACAGGAAGGAAGCAATCAGAGATTGCTCAATTGTATGCCCCCCTGATGCAAGATGGTCACCGGGACTTTCGCCAAATCTGAAAATGTGACCTGGTTATGAAAGTCAGACCTACATTCCTTGGGAGTATATTGTGATGAAATTATGAAGCGATCAGTGAACTTTGAATTTTGCACCCAATTCACTCTTTTCTGGGCAATTTTATACTTCAGGACCTATGTGGTCTGCTTTGGAATGTAGAATAACATTTTCCCGGTCCAAATCGGTTATGGACTGAGATCCAGCCTGGACAAATAAATATATCCCATTCACTTAGGTTTGATAAACAAATGGCCATAACTCTTGAAAATATAACAGAAAGCAGAGAAACTTCATGCTGCACAACTATGGGGCATTGACCACATGTTATGCAAATTCCATACAATATCAACCGAGATCCAGCCCAGACAAGTCCCAATTCACAAAGATTTGAAGAACAAAGGGCCATAACTCTTGAAAATATATGCGAAATGCGGAAAAACTTCACGCTGCACAACTACAGGGCACTGACCACATATCCTGCAAATTTCATAATTGTCCATACAATATTAACCAAGATCCAGCCCGAACAAGTCCCAATTCACAGAGATTTCAGGAACAAAGGACTATAACTCTTGAAAATATAAGTGAAACGGGGAGAAACTTTACGCTGCACAACTGCGGGGCACTGACCACATATCATGCAAATTTCATACTTGTCCATACAATATTAACCAAGATCCAGCCCGGACTCACAGTGATTTCAGAAAAAGGGCCATAACTCTTGAAAATTATACGGGAACTCGGGAAAAAATACACTGCACAACTACGAGGCACTGGCCCACTTCCATGCAAGGTTCAATCCTGTCCATCAAATATTAACAGAGATATCGCGCGAACAAGAAATTCGGACGGACGGAGACAGACGGACGGACAAAGCGATCGCTATATGCCCCCCTCTAATTAGAGTGGGGGGGGGGGGGGGCATAACAACACAAACAGAATCAACATCAACTAACTCAATGATTTAAAATATCGCACCAGTATTTGAGATATCCCACCTGCACTGGCAGTCATGCCTGGATAGCCTGAATTGTGTCAGGACATTTGAGAATGCGATATTTTGGCAAGTGAGATTTCGGCACGCGACATTTCGACACAAATTGAAGGTTAAGACATTTCCAAGGGGTACCAAGTTGTAAATTCTCGTAGTTGCCCAGGATTATCCGTGACATTTCGGCAACTTTTTCATATATTAATGTTGATTGGTGAGATTTTTACTATACAATATTTACAATGTATCTAAGATCACATTTTGTATACCTCAATACTGCGGGTTTGGCTTTATAACAACATGTCTTTCTAAACCAACTGCATATTTGAAAAACATTGCCGAAATGTTACAGATATTCGCAGTTAAATAATATACAACTTGGTAACCCTTAAAATGGTCTGTTTATATGTTAAACATATGTTAAAAAAAGATGTGAAAATCTGATTTTTTTTATTATATTTGGCCTCTGAAAAAAAAGGAGCCGAAATATCGTACTCTGCACTTTGTGCTGAAATGTTGCATGCCAAAATGTCACTTCCTGAAATGCCGCATGCCGAAATGTCGCGGATTCAGCATGCATACATGCTTTGTATATATATCCCCAAACTAGATCTGGTAGGGATAGAGATGATCATATCAAGTAAGAATTAACTTTTTAAGGCAACTGCCACATGATTCTGTAATGATGTCATCTGCACAAAGAATTTGTCGAATGGCATCAGAAATTTTAATCTGAATCAAGCAAATTATGTAGACATGTGTAGTGGATGAGACGGATTGAACTAATCCCAGGGAGCCACATCATAATTCAAACTTAGCCAGTATAGAAACTCCAATGCAATATGGTACCAGGTACTTCTTCTAAACAAAGCTAAATATGAAAAGCTATGTTAAGTTGGGCTACAATATAGGGCCTATTATGAAACTCACTGTAGCTCTGACATTCCCTTCAACCATTCTGATAGTTTGAAGAATCCCATCCTTTTGGCGTCCAGCTTCCAGGCTAAAGCCAACATCACAACCTAAAGGTGAAGACAAATTGTACACATTCACATGGTCAAATAGACAGTTATTTTGATTGGCATCTAAACAAAACAAACATGCATTTACCACCATACAGCCATGTTCTAGGGTTTTTGATAGTCCTGAAAATTATATTGTTTTCTGGTTTGTAATACAAAAGGCTACCGGGACAGGATTAGTGACAGGATGACCTGGTCTGGTCATGATGGCATTGTGCTGACATCATGTCAACCTAATTTTGATCGGTCTTTCATCCTGTTGAATATAAAATATTCATCAGTGAATGGAAGTGATGCGTCGTAGTGACAGTTAGGCCCCCAGGAGGTCCGGTTTGATAGCCAAAACATTAAATCTTACCAGTGAATTATGTTTTCTCATTGGCATAAATAACATTTTGTTGTATACTCAGAATAATAATTAGAAGTTATTAAGTCATATGATTCTCGAATAACAGGGATTATTAATGGAGAAAATACTTTCTATTTGTCTTTGTAAACATATGATGATTGACCAAAATCCAGCTTTGGTCCCCCCTACATGTACTATCTATTGAACCAGTGATCATTGCATATAAAACTTATTTTGGTTCTGGTCGATATTCATATGTTTACAGTGAGAAAGATATTGTGTTTTCAGCTTAAAATCAGTGATTATGCTCTAGTTCATGACCCTGTTATTGGAGAATCATAAGACCCAATGGCTTGCAATTACTCTTAGCATTCGTTATCAATTGAATAAATTCTCTCACATGTAATATTTTATTTTTGGCATTCAATTAAAGCTCGTGTGAAACACGGGCGAAGAGCATTTCCCCAGATAATTTTGTAACACATAATTTGGTACTCACAGGGCTTTAGATCTCCCCAATTTGGGCACACCCCCTATTAGGGGTGGCAATTGTTTTTAGGATGGGACAGAGGGTGGGGCACATACCCCTGGAGGATGAGCAATCAGGAATCATCCCTGGTAGAAGTGCCTCTCAGAAGGGATTTCTTCATCAGTGCGAGGCAACACCAACTTTATTTTGTGTTTCATGGGCCCACCGACATTAAAAAATCGAATAAAAATAAAATTTCAAATTGCCACTTCTATATTTCCTACAAAAGTTTGAACATAAAGATTTTAACCCCCTTTTTATTCCTGATTGTATGAATTAGGCTGTTGTATTCTATCTGAAACAATGCCAGCAAATAACTAGAGCCTTAGGCACTGAAACGGGGCTATTTAAATGTAAAATAGGCTGTTGGAATAATTCCACTAACTCTTTGATGTTCCATCCCATGGCGAAGAGCCATACTTGTAGTCTCACACATTCCTCTCAACAAGGATCTCTAGTGCATTAGTGTAATTGCACACATATATATATATTAAAAAAAATAACTTGTGACATCTGGGACAGACATTTATTATGAAACGAACCTGATGAAATGATAAAATAATGTGTTCACTGCATGTTACCAATATTTGTAAAAAATTTCACTTTTTTTCAGATAATAGAAAGCATATCCTTCAGCAGTAAATAACAATACGAAGCTGCGCATCTGAAAACCCCTCGGCTCTGGGTACATTTATAATGTATTCAATTTGAACCAAGATGTCAGGAACACCAAGCAGTCAAGTCAGAAATATACAGATTATCAAAAAATTTGCAATTAGGAATGACCCAGGGATTCATTGACGTCCGTTTTTACTACCGTTAAACGGTAGAAAAAAAATGTCAAAAACTGAATATAGACAGCAAAAAACTCAAAAGTGTACGTTTTGGACAAGAAATACTCAATGTTTTTGACGAAAACTCAATACTCGAAATGGTGCAAATTATTTCAGTGATGTGAAAATCATCGCCGATCCTTCGACAATTTGCGAGTTCTGCGAAACGTACACAAACGGAAGTGGCGGTTTTCACATGTTTTGCTGACGTAATGCGCTAACTAATCCTCGGAGACCTTTGCTCGATTATTTTTTGGGAGCCTCGAATACTGTCTGTAATGGTTCCCGACTGGCGCCGAACGTATGAGTGTATTCTCCTTCGCTCGGCTGCTGGTTCACAGCTACCTGCGTTAAACCCAACAGACGAAAACAGTCTATATGAAGGAATTGAATGCTAGCTGGCGGTCTGCAGACGAAAACTACACGAGGGTGAAAACGAAACCTGGGACATTTTGGATATCATTTAGCAGATGAATTTGATTCGGATTCGTTCATAATTAGAATGACAAACAATTTTCCCTGAGACAGAACACCGGGCAAAGTAGAATCAAGCGGTAGGAAATTTATGAAAATAAAATTGGATCGTTTCTGCAGAGACATTGCGTGTATGATACCCGTCATGAACAACAACAACAACGCGGTCCAGCACTTTACGTTGAGAACATGCATTTCTTCAGAAGTCGGTTTATTTGAGGTCTAGATTTTAACTTTAACGGTTTTGCATTTCTTGTTTATGTCCGTGACTCTTAAATTTTTGTTGGTAATTTTTATCTTTCACTGTAAAAACCATCATGGTATAAAATGAGAAAATGTGGTACAAAAATATCTGGAATTTCCTTATTTTTTTTAATGTTTTTGCGTATCTCATATAAATCCATAGCCTAGTCTTTATATAAAGGTTCATTAATAACAATTGTTGATTTACTGCTTGTCAGGGAATGCAGCAGATGGCCAGATTTTTTTTTTTTTTTTTTTATGATTATTATTTCTTTTTGTAATGCGGAAAATTTCAATATTTGTTTCATATGCAATACAAAGATACAAATGAAATAAAATTAAGAGTATATACTTACCACTTACCAAACATGATTAGGTTGAATACTGCTCATCAATGGAGATAATCACTCGCCTGAACTAATTTGTGCTATTATATGTGTGCTAACCACCCTCCTCAGAATAAATGAGGCGATTTCAATTTTTCCCATTGAGAAGTTTACATCTAGTTGTGCAGTAACTAGCACTAGTGAAAATGGCAACAGGTCACGAAATGCTTGGCTCCGCAAATTTGGATTCTTTGGATTCTCGCAAACTAAGCCACTAAGAATCCAACTGGATTCTCGCAAAATTTTGCGAAATTCTACCCCTGCAGTTCCTTTGTTCTGAAGTTAGACGGCAACCATGCGATGGACGTAAAGTAGAAGTCTGAGTTCAAGACATCGTTCTGCTTGACAGCTGCTACATCTTACGTGAAAATCCGCTGATGATGTAAGGATTTTATAGCGTCTCTTGCAAGCGTTATATGATAATTCTCTTTGAATGTTTATGATAGTTTGTGATCTCTTACCGCTGTTGGTGTTGCTACAAACACGAGGTCCAAAAAAATGAAATCTATTAAAATAAGTGAGCAAGTTACAATACAGAACATGTGTTTTTTGTCATTCAGATGACCATTATCCAAATCACATTAGATAGCTCACCTTAGTACTACAGAAACTATTTGTTCATATCTTAATTGGTAGGGTGGTAAAAACATTCAAAAACTCAATATCAACTTGTGGGTGGGCCGTAAAAACTTGGAAAAACTCAATTTGAGCATAAAAAGAACTCAATATTTTATAGTGGGTAGTAAAAATTTGGACTTCTATGAATCCCTGTGACCCCCAAGGTTTCCGTCCAATCAGAGAAACCGGTATTCATTACATAAGTTTCTTGATGCATCAATGATGTATACCAAATTTTACATCGAGCATTTGAACGGTATCAGAGATAGAGATCATTAATGATTTCGCATAAATTAAAGATGGCCGCTCATCCTTCCCGCCACTCAGAGGAACTGATGTGGTTATTAAGTTATTAATTGAAAGTCTCTTGATACATTGATGCTGTATACCAAGTTTCGTATAGAACACTGAAATGGTATCAGAGATATACATCATTAAAGATTTTGCATAAATTAAAGATGGCCACCAAGGTTTCCGTCCAATCAGAGAAACCAGAACTGTCATTTGTCGTATTCAATTTGAAGCAAGATGTCAGGAACACCAAGCAGTCAAGTCAGAAATATAGATTATCAAAAATTTTGCAATTAGGAATGACCCCCAAGGTTTCCGTCCAATCAGAGAAACCGGTATTCATTACATAAGTTTCTTGATGCATCGACGATGTATACCAAATTTTACATCGAGCACTTGAACGGTATTAGAGAACGAGATCATTAATGATTTTGCATAAATTTAAGATGGCCGCCCAGCCTTCTCCCAATTCAGCGGAACTGATGTGGTTATTCATTGCAAGTCTCTTGATACATCGATGCTGTATACCAAGTTTGGTATACAACACCTAAATGATATCAGAGATATATCTCATTGAAGTTTTTGCATAAATTAAAGATGGCCGCCAAGGTTTTCGGTCAATCAAGTCCCGCTTTAAATTATCTGTATGCATCGATGATGTACACCAACTTTCATATAAAACAACTGAATGGTAACAGAGATATGTATCATTATCGATTTTGCATAAATTAAAGATGGCCTCCAGGATTTCCAGCTAATCAGAAAAGCCGGTTTGGTAATTCATTGAAAGATGCTTGATGTATCGATGATGTATACCAACTTTCGTATTGAACAGTTGAATGGTTTCCGAGATATGGATCATTATCCATTTTGCATAAAATTAAAGATGGCCGCCAAGATTTCCACCCAATCAGGTCCCAATTCAATAGGCTTCTGGTCCTTGACTAGGTAAATAAGCATACCAAATTTGGAATTCTTCAGTGAAACCGTTTTCCGGATATCTCGCTCACGTACTGACGTACGGACGTACGAACAGACGGACGTAAAAGACGACAATATCCCATGACCAAAATTGGCTGAGGGATAAAAATGAGTATTGAGATACAATGTAAAATCCTCATGGTTAGATGGACTGGAGCTATGCTGGGATGCATCCTCTCATGGCATCATATTATATACATGTACCTCCTACTGCCAGTACACCCCTAGTATATTACAGTTGAGTTCTATTTGGTTATCTCCCCTGTCACCTTACATTTTTAAACACAGCGTGTCTGTGATATGCAGAGCTCTTTCTGTAGATCAGGGGGAAATGCTTGCAACATTCCATGAATATTTCAGAAGCAGAATGGAAAGAAAACATTTCTGAATACAGGGAAATTATTACGTAAATGATTTGACCACCATTGGATTTTAGAAACTTACCATAAAAAGATAATGCAGAGGGTCTTAAATGGTGAAAATTCCGAACTGTAACTCAACACACATATTTCATGAAAATGTAAATGAATACAGGCAAAGTGAAATGTCCCATTGTTTTCTACGATGAATTACACTTATACTGGTATTATTTAATACTAAATTACTGCCCAAACACGCTTTCTAATGAGAATGAGTTAGTCCCACAAAATCACTCAACATGCGCCTCTCAAAATCTGTGGCTTAGCAGACGACATATTTTGAGCACGAAAGTAGTGCCACTGGAAAATAAACGAAAACACGCATAAAATTAGATAAATGGAAATGTAACTTAAACATATCAGATCTGCAACTATACGCGAACATTAAAAACACAGAAACCTGGACACTCTAAAGAAGGAAGTTTCAGACCTCTTTCTTGTCGTGTAAGAACTCTATCTTTTGCTGTGTTAGCAAGACACAGAGCCGGTGCTCAATTTTTTTCTTACTATAAGACAGGACCATTAGTCCCTACGGGCCTACATCGCCCCGTGAAAATGCCAAACAACAAAAAACAGATACCTTTCACTATAATTTTTCACTGTAAGTCAGCAAATTGTTGTTGTTGTAAAATAGGCAATAACGACATTCAATGTAAATTGGGAACCTTCACTGGCTGTGTGATCTATCACTCTGTCTTGGTACCGGGTACCCATATTTCGACAGTGATGCAGTATATCAGAGCTAGGAAATGGAGGGTGTTTCAACAGCTCAGCCGATACAGCATGGTTTAAGTTACTGTTGAAGCATGAGGCTGTTGGAACACATGCAAAATTCGCTAAATTGTTCTGGAAGAAAAACCACAGCCACAACAAAATGATGACAACGTTAGATTTGAAGTGTATGTTGGCAGTTAACATGTGACTTACCTACAGTTTTTGACCTTGAGAAAATAGGTCAATGTCAGTCATTTTCATAGACTTCAGGTCCATCATCAGTTGCATATGTGGTATCAATTTAGAATGCCTAGCTATATTTCATGTTATATCATAATATACAGTATATAACCCGAGAAAATAGATTCAGTCAACTGGGATAGGCTTCTAGTCAGTCACCAATTGCACAAGTATTATAAGTTTGGAGAGCCTATCTTCACTACTTCATTATTGCTAATGCTAAATTTGACCTCGATAAAACAGGTGAAGGTCAGTCGATTGCATTAGGCTTCTGATCCATCACCAGCTGCATGTGTGGTATGACAAGAAAGATGGGCAGACAGAGAGACAGACAAACAGCTGGCACGGAAAATTCAGTTCATTTTGGGGCATCATTACACATCATCTTCAAAGTCTAAATATTCTGTCAAAATGCACAAGAACACACCATTTTACTTCAATTATAAAAAAGAAAAGCAACTCTGAGTAGAAATCACAATTTTATTCTCTATATATTTCGCTATTAGTTATAGGATCTTCAGCAGTGAACATAGTTACAAACAGCTTCATATGCACAGTATATATACAAGGCATAATGTGATCTTAGCCAATACACAATTATGAATAGGTAAGCCAGTAAATTATATCACATTGGACAGATATTAAAATGCTGTCATTTTCAGAAATTGTTAAATGTTAAGCGATAACCTGACAGTGATCTACAAATGGTGTGATTCAGGTGATACAATACACACTTTACAAATGGGAATATACTACAATTATGAAACATGCGAGTTACAACATTTGTAGGTTTTCATCAATTCTGATGTGGATTGCCAAGTAAATTATACCTATATTATCTTAAAATGACAGTCCTTATTCCAAACTTCATGACATGTAGAAATATTCAATGTATGTAAATACCCACTATATCACAATACTTTATTCATTTGTGTACAGTTTATTTAGTTCTTGCCAAATAAGCAGATTATGTATTGTTTTCATCAATTACAGTGTGTATTGTATCACCTGAATCACACCATTTGTAGATCGCTGTCAGGTTAATTTCTGAAAATGACCGCATTTTAATATCGGTCCAAACTGACTGACATAATTTACTGACTCACCTATTCATAATTGTGTATTGGCTAAGATCACATTATGCCTTGTAAATACTGTGTGTATGGAGCTGTTTGTAACTTTGTTCACTGCTGAAGATGCTAAAACTAATAGCGAAATATACAGAATGAACTGGTCATCCCTTGCTACTCGGAGTTGCTTTTCTTCTCTATTATTGGAAAATCATCAGGGGTTCCAATGGATTACTTCAATTAGACATACATGTAAAAGATTCCTAGGTGGGATGTGCCATATAGCAGGTATGTAGAAGTTCCACTTCAAAAATCTTTTTCAGTTAAAAAAATAATTATCAACATTTGTAACTATGCTGTAAAAATGCAACGGTATGTGCAATTTCACATCTGGATTTTCAAATAAATTCTGGGGACCTCCACATAAAACAAAAAAAATAAGCATTTACTGAGTGATAATTTGTTATTTTATTCATTGAAAATTGACCAGAATGCATCCCCAGACATCTGGAAGCCCAGAATTCACAACCACTGGAGACTATGTAATTGGAAACAGGATGAAATTATTATATCAGTAATTAGCACTGATTCTGGAATGAAGTGTTTACTTTGTTGATACAAGCGGTCTACTAGTCCACTTATAACTGCATTATGCAATAAGTCAAACATTACAGGTTTTATCACCTGAATGATCAACATACAGGCCTACATTATGAGACTTGAAAGGTGAAGCAGAATATCAGTGTTACAGTATGTCTACTTGACCAAAATGGCCTGACTTCAAGTTCACTTAAATCCTTGCAATTTTCCATACTGACCATATTCATGGCAGCATATCTTCTTTGACTGCATTTTCGTTATTTGTGTAAGCAGGGGTTGATGTAGCCTAGATTTAGATATATTTAGCAGACTATGCTGTATGCCACATGTATATGCCAGCGCTAACAGCACCAATGTCCTTTCAATCCATTTTTAAACCATAATGTTAATAAAATTAGTAATTGTAAAAAAGAATGTATAACGAGATATAAATCAAGCATTATGTTGATGGGCTGCAAATCCGTATGGGAGGTGGCCCTTCAATTTCATTCAAAAAAAACAAAAACAAAACCTTTCAGTCCTTTGAAATCCTTTGTCTGTCTGACAATAAACTTCATGAAATGCCAATAAATTGTGCGATATAAGTTTACTGTCTATAGTGCCACCCAATGATGAACAATATCACAAAACTACATAATGAAGCAAAATCCTCAGATGTGGCCTCGGGAATGTAGATATTGGACTCAAGTCATGTGAATTTCACATATTACAAAAAAATGGCCATTTGGATTACAAGGGATGTGAATTATAACACTGTGAAAGTTATATCCATGTTCAGCACACTCGAATTACTTTTCCCTGATTCAAAGAAGTAAATTTCCATTTTTGTGAAAAAAATCTTATTTTGAGATGTAAAAATGCACCTCCATGATTTCGCCAACACCACCAAAATCTTGTCAGCTCTTTGCATATCTCGCAAGATCATTATACTCAAATTTCATGGAAATCAAACATGTTGTTTAGAAGATATGATGTTACACATGTTTACCTGCATTCATGTCTATAGCGCCACCTAGTGACAACCAAATACCACGAAAAACAAGCAGGTGAAATCTAAAGCCCTAGGGAGATTGCACATAAAAGTTCAATGGAAAAAACTTTAATCATGATAATGGTTACAGGGATTCCGCTAGGGTCTATTTGGGTCCGTCAACGGACCCATTCCCCCCACAGAATGAAATAAAAATTCCCCTTTTGGTCCGCTTGTTAAGAAGTAAAATTGTAGCTAAAGGTTTAAAATGTTACTTTATATCCCTCCAAGTCTTCCCTTCGTGAATATCAATGAAAACACATTTGGAAATTCACATTGAAAAGACGGCAATTGCCGGAATAAGGACAATGACCTGACGGTTCTCTGGAGCACGTGGAAAATTTCCCGCTTCCCGAGGTATTTCCAGCTGACAGTCTGCGACTACAGTCTGTCCATCCAGCCAGATACCGTATCTTGTGTTTAGTACTCTTACAGCGCAGGCCGCGGAAATGAAAGTAGAAGCTCTGGAAGGTCAAGTTAACAACTGTCACCATTAGGGTATATTATTAGATCATCTGAGGGCATAATTTTGTTTGCCATGATGTTTTTCAGCTCTCACTATCAAAATCTGTTCATGTCGACATGTGCTCTCCCATGGAGAGGCGCGAAGCAGAATGAATGCCTGGTAGAGCTTGGTGCTCTCCACCACGTCCGCGTATCGGTTAGCGACTGTCCCGGAAGATTTCTGCTTCCAAGTTCAAATTATCGGGGTAATACATACGTAGCAAAGAGTGTAAATACACTTTAAACAGACGTTCCTGTTGTTAATCTTTATAATAAAATCCATCTCTAGACGCTCTCTCAGGCCATCAATTTAAATGGCAATTATCAAAAATTTTCTGCCGCCGAGAGGGGGGATACCCCCCTCTCGGACTCTCCCCCCATTCGGTCGCTACGCTCCCTCAAACTTGGTCGCTTCGCTCCCTCGTATGTTGCGGACCCGGAATTTTTTTTCTGGCGGAATCCCTGTACATGGTATGAACCAGAGTTCGGTTTTCACTAAACTGGATCTTAGATGGGGTTTTCATCAAATCGAACTGACCGAGGATTCGCGCCCGATCACAACTTTCTCAACCCATACTGGGATTTTCCGGTACAAGAGATTATTATTTGAGATTTCATCGGCTCCGGAGATGTACCAACATATTTTGCAGCAAGTCTTTGCTGACTGCGGAGGAGTCAGTAATATCTCGGATGACCTGATTATTCATGGGCGTGATCAAAGTGAACATGATAGGAGATTAGAGAAAGTCCTACAACGGTGCAAAGAAATGGAAATTACCTTATCCAGAGAGAAATGTGTGTTCAGCATGCCAGAACTCGTTTTCATGGGACTAGTTCTATCAGGAAGAGGAATTGGTGCAACAGAAGAGAAAGTCAAAGCGATAACTGAGACGAGAGAACCAGAAACAGCGGCGGAAGTAAAGAGCTTCCTTGGTCTTGCAACTTTCTCATCACGTTTCATCCCTGACATGGCAACTAAAACAGAACCGCTGCGGAAACTACTCCGAAAAGGAGAAACCTTCAAGTGGGAGAAGGATCAACAGAAAGCTTTTGAAAATCTAAAGTCTTCGCTAGCGAACTCAGAAACATTGGGGTATTTCGACAAAGATACGAAAACTCAAGTCATCACGGATGCCAGTCCAGTAGGACTTGGAGCTGTCCTGGTCCAATGGCAAAATGGAGAACAACGCGTGATATCATATGCCAGCAGGAGTCTCACAGACGTTGAACGTAGATACAGCCAGACAGAAAAAGAGGCACCTGGGATCGTATGGGCCTGCGAAAGATTCCATGTATATTTGTTTGGCATTGAATTTGAAGTTTTGACTGATCACAAGCCTCTGGAGTGTATCTACTCAAAACGATCACATCCATCAGCAAGAATTGAGCGCTGGGTACTCCGTCTGCAACCATATAATTTCTCAGTTAGGTACATACCTGGTCCCCGAAATATCGCCGACCCATTGTCAAGGTTAACATGCAGCGAAGGTAGTCCATAGAGAAACATAGCCGAGGAGTATGTACACTTCGTAGCAGAAAATGCTGCACCAAAGGCAATCTCCATTCGTGAAGTTGAACGAGTGTCTGCAATTGACCCAGAATTGACAGATATCCGACAACGCATCAAGACGGATGAGTGGAAAAACTGTCCACCGGCATACAAAGCCGTGAGAAATGAACTAACCTATGTTGGTAAAGTTATCCTGCGTGGAACACGTATTGTAGTTCCACAAAGTTTGAGAAACCCAAGTTCTCAATCCGGCACACGAAGGACACCAAGGAATATTCAAGACAAAGCAGCGCCTGAGAACCAAAGTTTGGTGGCCTGGCATTGATTTAGCGGCAGAGCGCAGATGCAGATCTTGTCATGAGTGTCAACTCGTAAGTCAAGCGAGTCTTCCGGAACCAATCAAAAGCACAGAACTTCCACAGGGATCCTGGAGAGATTTGGCAGCAGATTTACTTGGACCACTCCCTGATGGGAAAAACACACTAGTCGTTGTTGACTACTATAGTCGGTACTTTGAAGTTGACGTACTTGGAACAACAACATCCGACAAGATTATCAACTCATTGGAGAACATGTTTACAACACACGGTTACCCGATTTCGATCAAAACTGATAATGGCGCAAACCTTGTCTCGAATGAATTCGAGAAATACCTTGAGGAGAATGCGATTGAACATCGTCATACGACGACATTGTGGCCACAAGCCAATGGTGAAGTCGAAAGACAGAACCGAAGTCTACTAAAAGCAATGAAAATTGCACAAATACAGAAGCGAGACTGGAGAAAGAAACTGAATAAGTCTCTGATTGCTTACCGATCCACTCCACATGCTACGACTGGAGTCAGTCCCGCCGAGTTATTGTTCGGTCGGAAAATCCGGACAAGACTACCTGAAATACAAAGATACATTAAGCTAAGCATCGACTTGGAAGTGCGTGATCGTGACAGCGAACGGAAACAGAAAGTGAAGGATTACGCTGACACGCGACGTAATGCACAACCGAGCGACATCCTGGAAGGAGATTTCGTTGTACTCGAACAGCGACGTGAGAACAAACTATCATCCCGTTATGAGACCGAACCATATAAAGTCATTGACAAATTTGGAAGTCAAGTTACTATCCGTTCACCATCAACTGGGGCCCGATATAAGCGAAACTCATCACATGTGCGGAAATTCGTGAAGGATACTCTGGAACCTCCATGCACAGAAACCATGGAAACCACTGAGGTGGAAAATGCTGGAGAGACCATCACCAATGGACACGACAGAACTAAAACCGAGGTGGTGGTACCTGACCCAATACCAGTGAGATCATCAAACCGCCAACGCCAAGCCCCGAAATGTTTGGCTATGAAACTCAACAGTAAAATTTTGGTAGGTCTGGTGATGATTATATAGGGCAGAATAATCCCTATCACACCAGAGAGGTAAAATGGGCAGTCTACCCATTTCCTCAATTTGAAGTTTAATTTTGTTGTTTAAAGTGAAGTTAATTTCTGTATAAGAACTGAGAGGGATAATCTGTACAGTTCAGTTTGTTCATACAGTATGATTACATGTACTCTGAAAAGGGAAGAGGGGGAATGCTGACTGTGTGGACTATATTTGCTGTATAAGATTGATATTTGACTGTTCAAATGGATAAGTTATATCCAGTTAATTTGAATCTTTTCTTTAGACTAAAATATGTGGACTATATACATTGCCTGAGAACAGTTCATACAGACCTGGCTAAAGAAGAATATTTACTTCAGTTCAGTGGAAAGATGACAAACAACTCTTTTATTGTTAAAGTTCTTTAATGTGTTAAAATACTTCAGCATAGTAATGTTACATTGGCAAAAACTCCGAAGAAAAGGAGGGATATAGCGATATTGCATTAAAGTCTGCATCCATCTGTTATACAGTTCTGATATTGTATGCAACCGGCTGACCACGAGGTTGTTGTGGCGAGTAACAATACAAGTGTGAAAGTTAGATCTTGTTTGTCTTGTTAATCGTAGTTCAATCTGAGTTCAATCTGGTCCACAAACACTACATTATGTTCTGTAGAAAACGGTGGGCATGGAATCCGACAGTGATGTGTACGGGATCATCGAACTCAGTAATTCGACATAGTCCAATACCAATATACTTGCAAACTATAAACGATTCCATTGTTATCCAGATTGACATCAAAATCCTGGGGTATTGCAACGTTGAGGTACATGATTAGTATTAATGATATATCAACACAATTTATAGACTTCAAACAATTATTTTTACATTCGCATTCCCTTCCACAATTGTGAGAACGAATTGTAGCAATAGATTCATTGTGACTGTCAATTTAAACGATACTGCTAGCGGTAAATCAGGGCTGTAGGGGAAATCGATGATTGCTTCTCGATTCACTCTATTATGTGTTATGTCATTTTTCGTGAAACTAAGATTTTGCACGCACGCATTGCTATACATACCAAACATACATTCCTCAAGGTTAAAAATATTTCATGAAAATGATGTTCTCGAATTTCGTCCCTGTGTATGCTGTTATCATCAACGGGAATCTCTGATGTCTACGAATAACGATTTCTTCTATTCCTGTTTTTCTACTGAACGGTGTTAATCTTCGTAGAAAGGCACACCAGAAATGTAATCATAAAGCCTTGGACTTCAATAATTATACCGACGGGCATTCTCAGCCCTCGGAGAGCATTTTCAAAAATGTTTGAGTAATATCTAAAATAGTGTAATCCCAACATAACGAAAATACTGTTATACGATCACTTTCTAAATGACAAAAATATATCTTCCAATTCAGCTGTGGGAGCTGTGTCATTACGATGATCAGAGGGGTACTGTATGTTCGCTTTCAAGACTACCGGTCTGCTACCTCCTATTTTTATGGGAGGCCCGTTGGCCGAGTGGATTAGATCGCCGACATACAGTGCTGGCGATTAGGTGCCTGACTATGGGGTCGCTGGTTCGAATCCCGCACGGGAATCCACCAATTTTTCAGCTCTGGAATTTGTGCTATTCTAAGATAGTGTAATCCCAACATAACGAAAATACTTTTATATCTAAAATACCTGATATTGACCATTGAGCTCCGTTATTTCGACAAAATCATTTACCCACTGTTTTCCAGTACAGATTGGTATGAAAATATATAATTCTCAAATTTAGTGTCTTACAACGAAGATGTACATGGTCGGTAGTTACGCTGCATCGATATATCACGAGTGTTTGTGTATTTTAAATGATAATGGATAAATTCGTTGCCGTTTACACAATACCCATTGTGTGTCAGATGGTTTTTTATATTTCTCGTGATTAACCACGCATAGTATAATCGAGTGCTTATCGAATCTCACGGCGATATTCCCTTGGGAGTCATGCGCCTTCGCTAAAAACTTTATAATACCATGCAATATTTTGCGCACATGCATTGTTTAACAATTTTGCGCAATATGCAATACATAGCAAAGTTGGCTCTTGGTAAAGACACAGTGCCCACAGTGAAGTGGTCCATACAGTCTCCAGAGCAGATAAAAACCACTGACGGTCCGCCCTGAAAACCAGATAGAATCACTATACTTTGCTCTGCTCATGATATTAGCTCTAAAGAGGAACATAGGCGTCCAGTATAAATGCTTTCTTCTCGCCTAGTTCTTCTTTGGACTTCACCGCCTGCTGAAGTACACCGCCTACTGAAGTACACCACCTGCTGAAGTAGTACTGATGTTAATCATTATGGAAAGGCAGAAAAGACATGTAATCATGAAGGAAAACATATAAGTATATCAGTGTCCATATTAAATATTAATTGCCTCCAGGTGTAAAATGATGGCCACTATATTTTGCTTTCAGGTATCGATATCTGTCCACGAACCCGGAAGCCTTGGACATCAACAATTACACCGTCCGACCGTATCAGCCCTCTGACGGTATTTACTGTCTGATCTCATCGACCTAGAGCAAAGTTCGAAGGATATCGCGATATTTGCTCCACTCAGTCCGTGCTTATTGTATGATCAGACAAGCTACAAGTGGGGATTCAAATGCTGAATTGCAGAATAATTGTATTGTCAAACGGTAAAATTACAACGCATATAAGGGAAGTGAGAAGAGGTGCCGACATACTGCCGTATAGTCTTCTGAGTAACCTATTCTAAAGCCCATACCAAGAATTTAACGATTCGGGATATGTGTTGTATCTCAGGTACGCTTTTATTGTACCTGTTCATGTGGCACCTTCGATGACATGACCACACGGCCCGTAGCACCGGCATAAGCGGTATTATATACAAATCTAGAGAGCTATGATGGAAATGCTCTGACAACTCGTATATTGGTAACTGGTGAACTGTGTCGTACACTGGGGATTGGTGAGCTGTATCGTCGTCAGATGAAAATGACGACATTATCACAAAAGACTAGTCTGTAAGGCCCGATGTCGACCCAGCATCAACTTTCCACAATGCCAACATATATCAAAGACCAAAAGGTATACAGGGGGCGGGCCTCGGGGACGAAACGTCCAAGACTTGGGTAGTTCTATGAACTTGTCTGTGTTTGTGTCGAAGGACCAAATTGTGTGAATATTCCATGATACTTTGTTCTAGCACATTCGTTTCACTGACTCACATCGAGTTTTGTTAAGTCCAGCGATTTTTCCCATTTCTTTTAAATCTGTTATCACCTATTATGGGATCACATAAACTCTCGTCATATGACGCCATTCTACGTGTCACTACCGCTGTACGTTATCGCATATTCAGCACATTTCATTGGTGAAACCTGTTACCATATGGAAGGAATTCCATTCTGCTATAGAGTAAAACATGGAAAACAACAGCAAAACAGTCGAGTCCCGCCCTTCACGACGAAATCGTGTAAAAATTGGTGAACGACTACGCGTGGAACGTATATAACTAGTTTACTGCCAAGTTTAATTTGATGCTATCAGTTAAGTCGCATGAACCGATCATCCACGTCTCCGTTACTACTTAATGGAAGAAATGCAAACTGTTACCAAGAATACAAAGTATGCTCTGATATTCATTAGGAAGATCTATACATTAAATATCTAATCCGTATGGGAGTATCTATTAATTTGAAACGTTGAAATTTTCCTGGAATTTTGTTCAAATAAAGCCATTGCACTCTATAATTTTTGGATTGTCACCATTCGGTTATTTTGTCGTAGATCATGCACATATCTCACGCACGGAAGTCATATAAAAGCCCCAACCAAAGGCGAATTTCAACACAAGAATAAATGCCTATCTTGAGATTTAAAATATAAGATTTCGTTTGGATCTTTGGTCAATTTTTCAACAAGTTTTTACAGTATTATATGCCATTTATTTTTATTAGAAAATGTATTGAATCTTTCAAATGCGTTGATTCCCTGTCGATCCAACTTCTCTGTCAGAACCTAACTGCGTAGCCAAACATTCGATTTGTACGGAGCGATTTTTTACCAATATCACTGAAACGTCTAAGTTGATTCAATCCTGTGCAAGTGATCCTTTGAAGTGACCACCTGCACACTTTCCTCTACTTGAATATGTTGGTCATTACTTCAGCCCCTTGTGTAAAATTATGCAACCGAGTGAGATCCTTGCTTGATTAGATTAAAAGGGCATGCAATAAGTCACTTGAAATTTTGATCTACTATCTTGAAATTTCGACTAGCTACGTTGCTGATGATGCTTTCAAGACATTGTTGTGCTACGGGAGATTATATTTAAACAAGCAATGGAACATCTGACACTGATGAAAGGCCAAGAAAAGACAAGCCACGTCGGTTTTAATAAAACAATCGTGGCCGTAAGATGATTCCTTAGGTGAGAAAAATGGTGTTCAGGGTCCATATGGGGCGATTACTTAATATTATTAATACCTTGGCACCAATAATATTGAGACAACAGTCATTTGGGCGCCGAGTGTTGAACTACTGTTGTAATTCCTTATTGTTATATTGTTGGTCCCCTGGCAGTCATGTCACCATAGCCTGATTTATCATTCCTCCATATATTTTTGCATCGTGAATCCATGATTCTGTTTTTCGTTTCTCCTCCTCAATTGTGATTCGGTTTCTCAGGGCCGACGTTAAACGTTTTTATTCATAACCTGCTCCAGTGATATCGATTTTAACGTTCGATGTGGATGTTTTCCTGTTTACTGTCAATCAGGTTATTAAATCAGATAAAGACTTCCCCAATTTATACAGTTGATATAATATTGAAATATAAATGATCTTGGCAATTTTATGACAAAACCATCGAGAGCTTACAATATTTAATGTCTAAAAGAATATCAGCCACAATGGGTCAATTTGAAATTGTCATAGCCAGTGTTTCCAGTGATCGAGTCGGTGTGCTAGTTCTTTTGACCTTGACATATATATGTTTCGTGATGTGGACAATCCTACGAACCGAGGAAATGGAGAAATATCTTCATGACGTCCATGGCATTTGCCCTTCCAACGAAGAGATTATTGTTAGACCAAAGCCTAAAATCTGTTTTCTCAATGCGTTGTCTCCAGAGTATATCGATTTTCATCAGATTTTCCCGATTATGTCATGTTGTCTTTAATTAATCAATACGGAAAAACTCTGCCCATCTCGTATTTCAAGAGCTCATCAACCAGAATTTACAATTCATTTAATGTACGTTCTTCAAGATCATCATAGAACTAACTCCATACAGTGATAATATTATCTGGGTATATATAGATATTATAGATATAATATCTATGGATATTATCAATGCAGTGTATCCTGATAATATTACCAGACGTTGTTAATGACCCGGTGGTACATGGAAATGTGCTCCATTCTAAGAGGGTAATAATTCTATAAACGAAGAATAAGAGTACCGATGCGACGGAAAGGGCGGTCCCTCAGATATGAGTGTCCGCTTGCTATGTTTCAACCCAGCCCGGACACTGACATCTGAAAAGGATCACTTGGACATCTGAGCCCGTCCTAGTTAAAGCATAAGAGACCGGATACTGGTCTCTGGGGACCACCGTTCCTATCACACCGGTTTTATAGTTATTTTGACATGACACTGTACATGCTCATTAAGGATAGCTGTGCCCTTAGAGGGTCAAAATTGGTCATTTTTTTTTATTTCTTCGTTCAAATATATTTACTATTTCCTCTAACATTTGGTGAAAAAATGAAATCAAAATTATAAATAGAAGTGCTTCAATATTAGGATTAAAAATTTAGTTTCCGAGGCACTGGAACAATTAAACAGACTGCCTTAGCTTGGGCTTGTCTGTTAAATTTCCCTTTCCAAAACTCATTTCCGCAGTATTATGGTAAGCTAATTTTCCTACTTATTTACAGTAATCTACCCCCTTCTGATCAAAACCATGCAAACAGCCGTATTTTTGTTTCTAATTATAACAGTGACACTTCACTCAGACACCCGCCGTGAAGTGATGTACACAGGTGTGAACAATTCTCAGCTGAACAAGTTTTAGCAAATTTTTTAAGTTTTAAAACCGCCTTCATGAAAAAAACTTAGTGTAATAGTTATCCAGAATAAACAGGAATTCGAGCAGGTCCCATTAGACAGATTAAAAATGTATCCATGCTACGCTTTTGAAATTTGGCATGCTTGTTACTTATAAGGTGATCTAGTAAACTTTATCTCACCTTTTGTAAGTTCGGATTAGTTTTTTAATTATTCAACTTTTAAGACAAACGACCGTTTCAATTTATTTTAGTAAATTAGCTGTAAAAAAACTCAGGCAAAAATTTAAAAAAATGAGATGCAGTTTACTAGTTCGAATTGTCTCCTATCAAGGTATACCTCCAAAGTTGAAACAACACCAACAGTTTTCATGAAATTTCAATTGAAAAATGGACGCTATTGTTTTCATTTTATTTTTTTTTAAATTGGAATATTTTCTACACAGTAGCAGCGTCGGTTATACAAATCATATATTTGGAATCCCTACGATGTATGCTTTCATAAAATATTAGTTTATTATGGTTATCTTGTATATTTATTGATACAGACGAAAAATTGTCACGGAGGTGCAAAAACTGCCTCTAAGGGGACAGCTATCCTTAAAGACTTTCCGTGACCGACTACACGTTTTATTCTTGTCTCTTCAGTAAAGTTTGAAAAACGGAAAGTGGGGAAAAAGCATCATCCATAAATTACATTAGCTTTTGATCGAATTCTCTTCAAGTTATGTCCTGTAGAAAACGGTTGTCATGGAATCCGACAGTGATGTGTACGAGATCATCGAACTCAGTAATTCGACATAATCCAATAGCAATATACTTGCGAATTATAAACGATCCCATTGTTATCCAAATTGACATCAAAATCCTGCATGGGGTATTGCAACGTTGAGGTACATGATTAGTATTAATATCAACACAATTTATAGACTTCAAACAATTATTTTCACATTCGCATTCCCTTCCACGACTGTGAGAACAAAGTTTAGCAATAGATTCATTGTGGCTGTCGATTTAAACGATACTGCTAGCGGTAAATCGATGATTGCTTCTCGATTCACTGTATTATGCGTCATATCATTTTTCGTGAAACTAAGATTTTGCACGCACACATTGCAATACATACCAAACATACATTCCTGAAGGTTAAAAATATTTGATGAAAATCATGTTCTTGAATTTCGTTCCTGTGTATGCTGTTATCATCAACGGGAATCTCTGATGTCTACGAATAATAATTTCTTCTATTCCTGTTTTTCTACTGAACGGTGTTAATCTTCGTAGAAATTACAACACATATAAGGGAAGTGGGAAGAGGTGCCGACATACTGACAGAGCCACATGACTTCACAGTATAGTCTTCCGGTTAACCTATTTCAAAGCACATACCAAGAATCTAACGATTCTTGATATGTGTTGTTATCTCAGGTACGCTTTTATTGTGCCTGTTCATGTGGCAACTTGGATGATGTGACCACACGGCCCCTAGCACCGGCATAAGCGGTATTAGATACAAATCTAGAGGGCTATGATGGAAATGCTCTGACAACTCGTATATTGGTAATTGGTGAACTGTTTCGCTGTGACAACTCGAACACTGGAGTTTGGTGAGCTGTATCGTCGTCAGATGAAACTGACCGCATTTAACACAAAAGACTAGTCTGTAAGGCCCGATGTCGACCCAGCATCAACTTCCCACAAATGCCAACATATATCAAAGACCAGAAGGTCTGTACAGGGGGCGGGCCTCGGGGACGAAACGTCCACCAGCAGAATCTCGCCATATACAGGTTAAAATTACAACACATATAAGGGAAGTGGGAAGAGGTGCCGACATACTGACAGAGCCACATGACTTCACAGTATAGCCTTCCGGTATAGGCACACCAGAAATGTAATCATGAAACCTTGGACTTCACTAATTATACCGACGGACATTCTCAACCCTTGGAGAGCATTTTCAAAAATATTTGAGTAATATCTAAAATAGTGTAATCCCAACATAACGAAAATACTGTTATACGATCACTTTCTAAATGACAAAAATATATCTTCCTATTCAGCTGTGGGAGCTGTGTCATTACGATCATCAGAGGGGTACTGTATGTTCGCTTTCAAGACTACCGGTCTGCTACCTCCTATTTTTCTGGGAGGCCCGTTGGTCGAGTGGTTTAGTTCGCTCTGGGGTCGCTGGTTCGAATCCCGCACGGGAATCCACCAATTTTCCAGCACTAGAATTTCTGCTATTCTAAGATAGTGCAATCCCAACGAAAATACTTTTATATCTAAAATAGTTTTACGCTCAAACGTGAAAAAACGTTATAGTGTAATTGCAGTTGTCTGGACTTGGTTGGTATTGTGCCAAACACCAAATTGTATGAATATGCCGTGTTCATTCGTCAAATTTGTTACATATTTACTGTGCTAAAGGTCAGTAAGCGGAGCAAAGTTTAAAATGCAAGGTATTATTATGGATTAAGAATACTGATCAGCGATACGGATTTTATATTTTTGGAACATCATGATGTTTTGTCGGCATCATTGAAAACTGTTGACCGCTTCTCTCTTGCAGGAAACTAGCCTATGTTTATGTATACTATGATTGTCTTTTTTAAATTTGGTGCTAATACTGTTATATGGATATGGAATAGGTCTTTGGATTATGGACGCGGATATTCTTTAATGGACGACGGCTGAATTATGAATGACGGACTAGACGCTTGTATCCACAACGTTTCAAAGCCTCACGAGGGATACAAGTGCATTAACTCAGGAAGTAAACAACATAGTTGAGTGCTTCAAATTGAAAATCAACTTAATATACCAATCCTTCCATGAAATCTTCGAGAAAAGTTCTATTGCGGCGAGTTTTCTTCTTGCGAGTAATCTCCGTTCATAATCAGAACAATTGTGAAAGCTTCACATGATTCGTCGTAGAGTAGCCAACGGTCGTTCAAATAGGAATATTCATGTCCATAACCTTACTGGCACGACACTATCAACACCATATTATAGTTTATATTATATCTGAGTTGGACTGTGATTCCACATGAACACAATGATGCTTATACGGTCCGTATTCTCGGGTCGGGTAAAGTTAGACATAAGTTAGAAAACGTAACATCAGAAATCCTGCATGCTACATTCGTATTTTGCCAACACGAGCTACAATTGTACATATCGTCATATACACGCTAGACCATAGTTTGTCTCAAACCAAGAACCATGAATTTTATTTGGTGATGGTCGTCATCTTTCTTTGATAATGGTTTAACTAAAACTCATGCGGACGGCGTCTGGCCTTACACGTCAATAGTCAGTTTGGGAACTTTCATTTCGCGACCTTCTTCCATTTTCTCTGACCTTTCAGCAGTCGCTTACATATAGCGATGAGGGATTGATATCCCAGCTATTCGATGCATGTATCCAATTCTGCTTAAGCCGATGGGAGGGGCCGTGTGGGCACTCCATCGTGATACTTGGAATATCTGTAGGTTCTTTGTAGTGAGAATTCAGCCTAGCATAATATTACGTCGGGTCAGATTACGCTATTCTATGTTCCTGACACCGTTGGGTGTTATCCCTTTTCATCGCCTTATTGAAGCCCGTCACCATATGGAGGAAATCCGGTTTGGCGTTAGAGGAAAATATATGATAAACGAGAGGATACAATCCTGCCCCAGCTCTATTGCTGAGAACACTGATGTTCATAGAAGTACACTTAGATTTGTTTTCATTTGATGCTATCATGTAAGTAGGCATGAACTGCTCCTCTTCGTCGCCATACGTAGGATCTACGTCATCAGGGTGGAAGAAATTCACACTGTCAAGGCATTCAAACCCCAAGAATGCAAGCGTCAGTTCCAGAATTCATAGGCCAAAAACCTAATGTGTATGACACTATTAGAGCAAAATTTGTTGCCTTTTTTCTATATTGGACAAAGAAAATCTCAGTGCGCTATAATGGCTGGAACTTCTTCTTGGGGTTTGGCGAATATCACCATTATCAAAATCTGTATAGAAAGAGATTTTGTCCAAGATCACGCATTTATCTCAAGCATGGAAATCATATAAAAGATTCCACCAGAGCAGTATTTCAAGTCTATCAAATTCGTCATTTGAACAACAAAACAGAGCACAGATTTCCTTTGGATCATTTAATATTACTTTGATATCGCAATTTTCCGGCAAGTTTGTAAAATGTCATATGCTATTTGCTTTAGCAGAAAATTCCCTGTGGATTCTCTTATCGTCAGAGCACAACTAATTTTCGCTTAGTCAAATATTCAATTTATACGACGATATTTTTTCCAATTTCACTTAAACGGATCAGCAGATTCATATCTGTGCAAGCGATCCATTGAAGTGAGCACCTTTGTATTTTCCTCCATCGGAATGTGTTGCTCATTATTTCAATCCGTTGTGTAAATGTAGTCGAGCGCGATCTTTGCCAGATTAGATTAGAATGGCAAATCGTCATGTCTGGCTTTTCTCAGCCTGTGGTCAATGACCTATCAAACAGCGTTACGGAAAAATTTGCCTCTTCATACACCCCAAATACTATGTTACCATATTCCAATTTCTCGTCTTATTTATCAGATTAATGGTTTGTGCAATGTCAAGATACAAGGTCGCAATTTGGATATATCAAGTGTTTAAGTTTTGAGAGTTCGTCGAAATTTCAAGATATTAATTCCAAATTAGTATCTCAGCATGATAAAAAAAGTTCTTCCCTCAAAATTAGTACAGAGTATCTCGGAATTTCGACTGACATTCAACATTTGAAAGAAAAAGATTTTTCACAATTTCCCTGGTCTCTTCCAGAAGAGTAGGTGATGCTTCTTAAGAATACGTGCGGCATTTCACACGCAATCAAACGTGTACGTGCCAAATGATCACAGGCTCGTACCATCTGAATTTACGTAAGTAAAAGATACACTGCATCGACTTTGATAAAATAACCCTGGAGAAGAGGGCTTGGCAGTTCACATGATATAATAATTGATCACATGACATGATTAATTTTCGGGACCAATAACAATATCAACACAACAAAGTCATTTGGGCGCAGAATGTTGAACTAATCATTTTTTGTGTCGTGAGCCAATCCGACATGCGTTTTGTTTTATCTGCGGAAAAACTTATCATCGGGTGAGTCACATATGATTTTACAGGTTTCGGAAAGATGACATCAAACAGGGGAAGTAACCCTACTGTTTTCATAACCTGCTCATGTGATGTCGATTTTAACATTTGTTGTGCAAATTTACTGTTACTCGTGTTATAGATAGGGTAAACACTTCTCCCGTTATACACAGATGATGTAACACTGGATAATATCTTAACTTGTTCACTTGATAACACCATGGATATTAAACTTCATGGTTGAAAGAATATCAACCATATTAAGTTGGAAGTTGGAGTTGGACGACCCAGTGATGGTGAAGTAGAGAATTGGTGTGTTTGTTCTTTTGGCCGTGTCACTATATGTTTACTAATATGTAGAATCTTATGAACCAAGGAAATGGAGACATGCCTATGGTATCAGGTGATCAAACTTACAGAACATAGTCAGACCAGAGCCTCACACTAATGTTCTTTATGCGCTGTTTAAACTGTATATCGATTTTATCTCGATTTTATCTTATGTTGATCGGGTTATATCGTTTTTCGTCTTTTCTTTAATTAATCATTCCAAGAAAAACTCTTCCCACCCCTTATTTTCAAGAGCCCAAGCAGCACAAGTCAAAATCCACTTAATCTTTTTGTTTTCTTCGAAATATCCATAGCTATTTTCGACATGAAAATGTTCAGGATCATTTTGAGACTTTCGTGATCGTTTTTTCACTTGTTTCTTCTGTATAGCAGGGGAAACGGAACGTGAGAATATCATACAACCTTAAATTACAGGAATACGAGTTCACAAGAAAGCGATTGGCATGAACAGATTTGGTGTCTTGGTCATTAGTAATGATGCATGTTGATCACGACACTTTTTTGGACTTCAAATAATTAGTTTTAAATTCCTTTTCGTTTCCACAAAACTAAGAATGAATTGCTAGCGATAAACCAGGATTGTAGGGGAAATGGATGATTTAACTCGGGTCACTACTGATAAGCTTGAACAGCTATAAACTAGAACTAGAAAATAACAAACATAATAAATCAATGAAATATAGACAAAAACAACAAATCATAAACAAGACAATAACTACAGTGGTTTGGGTGATGTAGGGACATTTTAATTAAATCTGCCGCAAAGGCCGCCTGCAATATCGCAACAAGGATACATAGAATAGAATAGAATAGATTTTATTGCATAAATATGCCCGAATGGGCTAAAACACAACATATTTTAAAAACAAACATAGCGTCCTAATGAACAGTGTACGGGTTCCCCTGAGCTTCATACTAAAGGCGATGGGGGCCCGGTGTTGGTCAACTAAACACGAACCATTAAGCATAAACAGATGCTGCCCAGATACACTAGATACTGTATCCGGGGAACATCCAACCATGCCCAACGGTCGTACCCAATCGACCAACACCAAGCTCCCATAGGCGAGTAATTATCAGATATAAGACTGTATGGTGGCAAGAGAGATTAAGAATACTGATCAGCGATACGATTTTGATATTTTTGGAACATCATGATGTCTTGCCGGCATCATTGAAAACTGTTGACCGCTTCTCTCTTCCAGGAAACAAGCCTATGTTTATGTATACTATGATTGTCTTTTTGAATTTGGTGCTAATACTGTTATATGGAATATGGAACAGGTCTTTGGATTATGGACGCGGATATCCTCTAATGGACGACGGCTGAATTATGGATGACGGATTAGACGCTTGTAACTTGCGCAGATGCACACAATGGCCTCCCTTCTCCCCTTACAGCCATCCATTCCTCACCATACATGAATGCAATTACCTGTACAAACATCGAGTGTACATTAATAATACTAGAACATTTCAACACACTATAAGATGTTAGACTCTTTCCTGTGCAGTCCAAATATTTTATTTAGAGCTCAAACTGTCTTTCCATGCTTTACATCTGTCCGAGGTTTCCTATGAACAGAGAAAACTACCAGTTAATGTTTCTGAATTACTGTTTCCAAATCGAATGCCAGATGATTCAAGTGTCCTTTACACTTTTTTCAAGGAGTCTAACAGTTTAGTTACAATGTCCTTCTACTTTTTGATGTCTGTCTCAATTTCCTTGGCAACAACTGGCCAGAAGGTGTGTGTTCAGAATTCATAGTCACATTGCATGCAGTTATGAAAAAATTGGTCCTGATAAGATTTCAAGCTATGCTATAGGTAAGCCCTTAAAGAGGAGATAAGAAGGAAAATGTGCATGCCTGGTGTGCACTAAAAAGCCAACATAGCCAGCCACACGTGACTCCCCTCTTGCTACTTAATTTCCCTGAGTTTTCCTTGATGTTCGGCATTTTTCTCAAATTCCCTGAGTTGGAAAATCATTTTCCCTGATTTCCCCGAGTGGCTTGGAACCCTGGTGTTATCTTTCGCGAATAACATTACTTTGCGGGTGTTATCGTCCACGCTAATCATCCACGCTAATCGTTCAACATTGCCGATGTTATCGTCTGCGAATAACGGTACTTTGCGGGTGTTATCGTTTGCGAATAACGGTGCTTTTGCGGGAGTAATCGGCCGCGAATAACGGGACTTTGCGGGTGTTACGGCCGCGAATAACGCTGCTTGATGGGTGCTATCGTTTGCGAAAAACGGCCAGGGTTCCAAGAGTTTCATGGAAACAAAATTCCCAGAGTGTTCCCTGATTTATTTCCCAAATTCCCTGAGAAATATTTCCTCCATGACAGGGTTGTAGCAATTAAAACACTAAGCTACATGTACATAGGTAACTTTCTCAAATGCACGCAATGGCCTCCCTTCTCCCCTTACAGCCATCCATTCCTCACCATACATGAATGCAATTACCTGTACAAACATCGAGTGTACATTAATAATACTAGAACATTTCAACACACTATAAGATGTTACTCTTTCCTGTGCAGTCCAAATATTTTATTTAGACAGTTGAATAACAGCTCAAACTGTCTTTCCATGCTTTACATCTGTCCGAGCTTTCCTATGAACAGAGAAAACTACCAGTTAATGTTTCTGAATTACTGTTTCCAAATCGAAGGCCAGATGATTCAAGTGTCCTTCACACTTTTTTCAAGGAGTCTAACAGTTTAGTTACAATGTTTTTTCTGCTTTTTGATGTCTGTCTCCATTTCCTTGGCAACCACTGGCCACAAGGTGTGTGTTCAGAATTCATAGTCACATTGCATGCAGTTATGAAAAAATTGGTCCTGATAAGATTTCAAGCTATGGTAGGTAAGCCCTTAATGAGGAGTTAAGAAGGAAAATGTGCATGCCTGGTGTGCACTAAAAACCCAACATAGCCAACCACATGTGACTCCTCTCTTGCTACTCAATTTCCCTGAGTTTTCTCTGATGTTCGGCATTTTTCTCCAATTTCCCTGACTGGAAAACGGGAAAATCATTTTCCCTGATTTCCCCGAGTGGCTGGGAACCCTGGTGTTATCGTTCGCGAATAACGGTACTTTGCGGGTGTTATCGTCCACGGATAACGGTGCTTTGCGGGTGCTATCATTTGCGAAAAACGGTGACGGGTGTTATCGTTTGCGAATAACGGTGCTTTGCGGGTGCTATCATTTGCGAATAACGGTGACGGATGTTATCGTTTGCGAATAACGGCGCTTTGCGGATGTAATCGTCTGCGAAAAACGGTACTTTGCGGGTGTTATCGTTTACGAATAACGGTGCTTTTGCGGGATTAATCGGCCGCGAATATCGGTACTTTGCGGGTGTTACGAACGCGAATAACGCTGCTTTGATGGATGTTAGCGTTTGCGAATAACGGTGGTTTGCGGGTGCTATCATTTGCGAATAACGGTGACGGGTGTTATTGTTCACGAATAACGGTGCTTTGAGGATGTTTTCGTCTGCGAATAACGGTACTTTGCGTGTGTTATCGTTTGCGATTCACGGTGCTTTTGCGGGAGTAATCGGTCGCGAATAACGGTGACGAGTGTTATTGTTTGCGAATAACGGCGCTTTGCTGATGTTATCGTCTGCGAATAACGGTACTTTGCGGGTGTTATCGTTTGCGAATAACGGTGCTTTTGCGGGAGTAATCGGCCGTGAATAACGGTACTTTGCGGGTGCTATCATTTGTGAATAACGGTGACGGGTGTTATCGTTTGCGAATAACGGCGCTTTGCGGGTGTGATGCGAATAATGTTATCGATGTTATCGTCTGCGAATAACGGTACTTTGCGGGTGTTATCGTTTGCGAATAACGGTGCTTTTGCGGGAGTAATCGGCCGTGAATAACGGTACT
>JAVTVY010030775.1:0-12080 GCA_036873755.1 Hanleya hanleyi
TTGAACCAGAAATTAACAAAGACAAATTATAAAAATTCACATGATTGTTTCACTTCAATTCTAATGGCTTCTTACATTGTATACTTTAATATTCCAGAATACAGCTGCTACAAGTAACTCGGCTCACTTCATGCAGTCACTCGACTGACAGGGACTTTAATTTTCACACCCAGGTATGGTTGATGTGTGGTTGATATCCTCATAGTGTATTTTTTTTTAATTTAGCCCTGGACAGACCACTGGGCATTTATTTGCCATACGGCCACGCATTTACAATAATGTCTTGCCCACGTGGCCTGGGACAAACATAAAAAAACAAAAAAAAACAAACAAAAAAACGTTAGAACGTCACACAAACTGTTTATCTCCCTTGTTGTATATCATGGAGTACTAACGAAAGGATAATAGACATCTTTATCAATCTCTTGTAAATCGTTCGGATGTGTTTCATTCTTTACCCTTTATGATAGTCAACCTATTCAATCATCCTGAGTGTAAAAAAAGAAGAACTGGATTGCATGTCATACGGAAACATATGTACAACTGATCAAGTTTTAATTATATGCATGTATTTCTCGCAACAGTCCAAGAAGTCCGCAATTCAGACTGGTGGGTTTCAGCAAAGGTTGGATTACACCCAAGTGGACCTCAGGGCAACTAAAGCAAACTATCCACCGAAAGATCTACTGCTTCAAGTTCAAGATGGATAAGAAGACTGTCACCCTTGAATAATAATACTAATACTGCAATAAATTCTCATACCAAAGACTGCATGTAAATACATACATAGTACTGTGTTGTATGTTGTCTCAAGGATTTGTGCTAGTGGTTATATAAACTACACGTTTCTTGCTAAGAACCACCAGGTTTATTGTAAATATTTTATGATGTACTGTTTTGTCTCACTCCCAGTGCTTTCTCTAAATAAAACGTTCTGTGCTCAAATATATATTTGTGTCTTCCTTTCCGGGAAAGTAAATATCTCGTGGCTACATTCCTTTCATTACACGGATTTGCTATGATACTAATAAGGTACTTCAAGAGCACTCCAGAAGTGCATATGAAAGGTATCCTTCTGTAGAAGAGTGGATGAAGTGCCCTGCCATATAAGGACATTGAAGTGCCTCATATATTCTAATTAGGTACTTCAAGAGCACTTCAGAAGTGCCTTTGAAGGTTACCCTTCTGTGGAAGGGCGGATGAAGTGCCTTTGCAGTACCTTTATAACATATTTGAGGCACTCTTAAAGAGTACTTTCAAGTGACTTCATTGTGACTTCAATGCTCTTTTATGGCATTGCCACAAAACAATACCACACTGCAAGCACACTTCTGACTCTGGGCGTTGCACTTCAAGGTTAAAATATGGCCACACTTTAAAGTTACTTCAAAGTTACTTCAAAGACACTTCTAGACAGTAAGGGTCCCACACTGAAGTGAGTAAATTTAGCAAACATAGCATGTAGGGTAAATGGGGATGCGTGTTTCGGCCACACCCCCTAAGAAATGTTTGGAAAACAACCGTATTATAATAGAACATAAATCAGGCCATTTAGATACCAAGTAACAAGAAAAGCTAAATTCCAAGATTTACCCTGTTTAGATTTAGCCCCCATTTTGTCCGCAAATCTTCAAACCAAAGTTTTAGGAATACATAACTATAGCAGGATTCGTCAGAGCAGTTAGTTTAATGAAATTCGGGGAAGTATTTTCTAACAAAAGACATTACAAATGGAAAAAGTGGAAACATTCGATATTCAACCGATATATGGAAACAACCCCCTACTGACGTGACCTCATCAGTTAAATTAAATATTTTTACATCAATATATTCAGTATTCATTGCTGATTAAATCCATGACTCAGATTGAACATTAAAATTAAAGTTAAGGAAGTTATTGTTGTTTGCAGAAGCCTACCCCAAGCATGAAGCATACGTTTCTGATCATGGGTACTACTTTACACCCCATATTGCAGCTCTGACTACGAAATAAAGTGGCAAACATGAATTTTCTAGAAGAATATGATTCAATCTCTCACTCAGGTATCTGAAAACTTTACTCAATGGGGATGCAGAGAAAATCGAATTTAGTGCTCTTTTGCGAATTGGCTGCTAGACTACGTACATTGACGGCGTGTTCAAGATCGCAACGTGCAAGATCGCTGGGCTAGGGGCAGTTTGCGTATCCTGTGTTTTACACCACCATGGTTTTCAAATGAACAAGCACACACAAAACTTGACTGGGATACATACCCTGGAAACGACTTGGAATTTTTTTTTTGGATAAAGAATAATGGTTAATGATTGGGATAGCATGTATAAAACGTCATCATATCTTGCTGACATCATTGAAAACCGTTTACCGCTTCTCCCTTGTAGGAACCCATCATCGGCTTTTATTACTTTTATTTTATACACATTTGGAATGGGTGCTAACTTTCATACGAAATAGATCTCTTGATTATTGATGCGTAAATTCTATTATGGACGACGGGTGAATTTTGAATGTCGGATCCGTCGCTTACTAGCCAATATGAGAGACTAAATCCAATTCTCCTCGAAGTTTGATCGTCTGGCAAGAAGTTCCACTATACATGTTCCCTCACAACTCATCTCATCACCCGATCACCTGTGTATTATCATTCAGATTAATTTTAGCAACAAATATAACTTATCAAAGGGTGGTCGGGTTCTACTCTATCTATTGACACATCATCTTTCTGCAGTACAAATACAAATTCAGATCGCTTATACAAGGCACAGGATATATTTTTATACCAGAGATGGGTTATGTCATCCGGGATCTGTAATACGGAAAAATATGATAAAGTCGATATTACATGTAAACCTGTCATCAGCACAGCAATTTCATCCATATAAATCACATGTTGTAATAAATGACATAGCACGTTACATGTATGTCTATAACGTTCCAATTTATTTGAACGAATTCCCTTTATCAGTTGCATAAAGAACATAATCCACCTCACCTCATTTTAATTACAATGCTGCAGAATTAAGTACACTTCAACTGACTATACTGTCAACGTATTTCTCAGAACTTCCTCTGGCTCTGGGGCATATACTCTCAAACAACATTGTCATTGTTATTTAACCCTATCTGTCCTGGGCTTTTTGGGACCTGTCGTGGCCTGGAGGGGAGGGGGGGGACGCTCCCCCCTAATTATTTTTCATCACTTTTCTGGACCCCGCGTGGACGCCATCTTGAATTTGCCCATGATCCTCTGCTCGGAGGTTATGCTAATATGATCAAAATGGCCCCAATATGAAAAACTATAAAGTCACGGAGTTTCAGCTCTCTATTTTTTAGCACAGAAAGTTATAGCACAGAAAGTTTGGTAGGGTTAATATTCTTGTTCATGGTCCAGCAAGCTGATAATGTTCATTAAGCAGGAGGGACTGCTCCAATGAGATGATATTTGGATACCCAGATTAGCTTGGACTGGTTCATTAACATCGATGTTAATTGGCTTGATTTATTCTATATAGCTGAATTATCAGTCGTTATCCTCGGATGGTGAAGACCGTGGTTTGTTGTTTAATACTCAAAAATATGACTCAATCTGCGAACTTCAATCCCTGAGGACAACTTTTAATGTATCTCTCAACACATCGTTGAGGTAAACAGAAAACAAGATAAACGGCTAAAATCGATTTTACACTGCATTTTGTCTAGAACATTCATATTGTCGGGCGAAAGATCACAAAAGAGGCTTCAGATACTGCTCCCACGTCTGTTTGCACGTCACTCTGGGTTTTCATTCTCGAATCGTTCAATTCTTTTCTATGTATGGGGAAGGTCATCTTTTCTTGTAACCAAATACATCCTCATAAGGATCCATTATCTGCGGATCAATTTGTATAGTATTTCAAGAATATGAGAGTGTCTGGTCAAATGCTTCGAGCCTTGGCTTCTCCAGCAACACATATTACTTGATCCATAGATGGTTCTATAAATTTAACGAATTTTGTTCGATATACCAATACGATTAAAAGCGTCTGGTCCGTCATTCATAATTCAGCCGTCGTCCATTAAAGAATTTGCGCGTCCATAATCCAAAGACCTATTCTATATTCCATATAACAGCATTAGCACCAAATTCAAAAAGACAATCGTAGTATACATAAACATAGGCTAGTTTCCTGCAAGAGAGAAGCGGTCAACAGTTTTCAGTGATGCCGCCAAGACATCAATATGTTCCAAAAATATCAAATCGGTATCGCTGATCAGTATTCTTAATCCATATGATATTCGTTGTAAAGTCGTCATCCAGAGAATGATGTATCTCAGTCACGCTTTGAATCATTGTGACTGTGACTGAGCACCGTGAGGATCTTGGAGTACATGGGTTCATACGACCCCTAGCCCCGGGTTAAGCGCTATTAGACACAAGTTACGAAACGTAACGCCATAGATCTTGCACGCTAAGCTCGTATTGTGATATCAGAATGCGATATGTATCGCCAAATTTGAGAAAAATTTGAGTGGAGGCGCTTGGTGGTACCCTGTTTTATAAGTTTATGCAACAATGTTTTGAGACGTTGATTAAAATCGTCACATTTAACACAGGATCTAGCAAATGCTACTAGGCGAGATATGAATACGCCATATGCAGGTCTCACTGTTCAGAAAAGGATAGTTTGGATAGTTTGTCACAAAGTCGACGCGAGAGAAGGCCCGAGATATAGGTTTAAATATTATGTGCCGGTAGGGCTATTTGTAGTTTCCTTCAATTCCAGTGAAAGTGGATATATATATCCTTCCCTGCGTCATTTATATGGCGATTATCCACAGCGAGAAGATCGTCTATATAGCGTCTGGTGAATGAGAAGAAACGGGCTTTGAAGTGCTCGGTTTTTGAAAACGCCAGCATATAGTCATATTCATAAGAGAACAGATACAGATCACCCAACAGGTCTGCACAATTAGTACCCATACCGAACTAATGATTATGATTAGAAGACTGGAACACCATTCCATGTTTTCAATGTCATTTCAGACTGTGGGCCGCTTCTACTTTTCAATTAATTATATCACTTGTATCCACGGGCATGTGTTCCTTTCTTCATATGCAGGATAGGGCGCATGTGCAGGCAGATTACCGTGTATTCGCGTAATCGGACTATAGAATTGGTATAGAAGGAAGAAATGCTCGATCACTCCTAAAGCTGTTAGAAGTGTAATCCAAATACCTGTAGAAAAGTAAATCAATGAAGAAATAATACTATTGCTTGATAGAAAGGACATGACAATCCCTGAAAGTCGTAGCCTGAGGGCATCTTGCAAAGACTTATTCGATTCCGTTTTGTTATTTCCCAATGGTAGGGATAAATACGCGGATAAATTATGCTGAGATGAAGAGGACTAAGAGAAACATATGCTGTCATCATCTCCGGGCGGGACAATTTTTTGTACAGCCTAATTCAAGGGAAACCAGCGCGCACCAGCTTAAGCCTGTTCAATCATACTTTTGGAAAATAAAAAGGTAATCGCTAATATTTTCTGCGCACGCTGATAGATTAATCCTCTTGATGTTTTCATATGTTGGTGTCTTATAAATTAAGTACTTCTCGAATCGAATATTGGAAGCCAATAAAAAGAGATACTCATAAATACGTAACGCACAGGACATTTAATTACATAACATCTGAACAGCCAAAACGATACCGAGAGTTAATCATATATGATACAACACTTAACCCTATCGGGCGTGAGCGATTTGGGTTGCGTCGCAGCCTAGAGAGGCCCCATATATATTTTCGCTAGCCCTGAGGCTAGAGTGCTTAAACTTATTACACAATATCTTTGGTAAAGACTCTACTCGAAAATGTAAAAGAAATCTAAGATAGCCGCCTTGATGACGTCACAGTAACGTCATCTCAGCAACCATTTTACGGCTATTTTGGCGGCCGATTTTTCGAATTTTTTATGTTCCGATCTTTTTCTCACAAAATACCAATTAATATAGAGAATAATTGGTTTCGCCTAAACAAAATACTTTCTATTCATTTTAGGCCAGAAAAAATGGCAGAAAAAGCGTAAAACACGACTTTCTGAGGGAATATGCAAATAGGCCCACAATAGTAAATGACTCCAATGTGATAAGCTTTAAAGTCACAAAGTTTCAGCACCCTCTGTCCTGTCCTTTCACAACAGCAGAGAAAAGTTCACTAGCGAGGCACTCCCGCAGGCGAGGTAGGGTTAAGTTACATGAATAATGTATAGGTCAAGTGGATACATCTGAGTAAAGCCGATGCATATTCACGGCCCTCCAATACTAATAATACTCATGATTATACAAATGGCAGAAATATTAACAGAAATGCTTGGCTCACTCTGGACATTGAGACTGTCATTCTCGGGAGGTGTCGCTTTAAATTGCGATCTTCGGAGGTAAACAAGGCATACTTCCGTCAAAATAGTCGGAGTATGGCAGTTTTTTTGGCATTCTTCACAGTTTAACGCACAGATGCAGCAAAAATGGAAAGGTAAGCGAAATTTAAAAAGCCCACCGAGTAATCACGTTATCTATCTGTCACTTAACTTATGAAGCAGTTCCCACAAAGCTGCAGATGTCTGTATCGAAATAAAACAATCTAGTAAGCTGGACTGTAATTTCCCACTTCGGTCGGTTTGGTGTGCGTTTTGTCGTTCGATTGTCTAGGCTCAATGATGGCCCGAAAATCGGATATCCCCTAATCATATATCAAATAAAAGCGTATTCCATCGAGAATGTACTTCAGCGTTTGCCTTTACCTGAAAATACGTATTTTGTCCATACCCACTAAAAATAAGTTGAGTAGACATTCCCGGGAGTTGAATAAGCCATGCTTCGAAGGGAGGTGCATAAATATGTACACTTATAGTTTGTGGATATTAATCTTTTAAGTAGTGTTTTAAAGTTTCTATTCTACATAAAATTAAGATTGAAGATATCAGTTGCATTTCTGCTTCAAGACATTAAATCATTTAAGACTGCAGCTCAGCTCACCAAAAAAGAGAAAGCCTACCTCTCCGGAACGTATCCCGATGCCGATTGGTTCTGTCGCTGGATGGCCTGTAAAAAGTGCCGTTCCAGCATCCAGGAGAGGGACCCCGGACCCTTCTAGCGTGGCGCGCCTATGGCGCGTGTCAGTTACTATGATAGTATTTGGGGACTTTCCGCCCCGCCACAAGTCAAATCATCTTCCTATGCCACTGTGCTTGCCATACATGAAAGAGTAATGTTTGATTCATAAGGTACTAGCTGGTATGCGAGTGGTGGGGATTCTTGTTATATATGTTTGCAAACATACTTACAAGATGACCCCGTAATTAGATTTTGCCATCACCTTTGCCGTTTTTGCCATCAGGTGGCACCACCTGTAAGCGTAAGTGAGCGAGATGCAACCCCAAGCGACATCTCATAGCATGGTATTAACATACGAATTTTGAGACGAATCCGAAGAGTTGTTCTCGAGGTATTGCCCAGAAACGCTTTTCGGATTTTTCCATCAGGCGGCGCGACCTGTAGGTAGAGGCGGCTAAACACAATCCCAGGGGACATTGCATGGCATGGTATCTGCAAGCCAAATTTGAGAAGAATCCGAGGACGGTCCTCCAGTTATTGCCCGGAAAAGTTAGATTTTGCCACCAGGTGGCGCAACCAATAGGCGCAAGTGTGCGAAACACAATCCCAAGTGACATCTTATGGCATATAAATAAAAAATTTGCGAAAAATCCGACGCGCAGTTGTCAAATTATGACCTGCAAACAAATTTCGGATTTTCCACAAGGTGGCACCACCTGTAGACAGAATGGGGCGATATTCAATCTCAATTAAGAGACATCAACTGGCATGGTATCTGCACACCAAATTTGAGAAGAATCCGAGTTATTGCCCTGAAACCAAATTTAGATTTTAGCACCAGGTGACACCATCTGTAGACGCAAGTGGGTGAAACGCAATCCCACGCGACATCTGACAAGGTATATGCATACCAAATTTGGGAAGCATCTGATGAGCGGTTTTCAAGTTATTGCCCGTAAACCAAATTTAGAAGTTGCCAGCAGGTGGCGCCATCTGTACGCGCAATTTCAAGTGATATCTCATATTTCACGGTATATGCATACCAAATTTGAGAAGAATCCGAGGAGCTATTCTCAAGTTATTACCCGGAAAGGTAACGTATTTCGGAGGAAACCGAAAAAGCGTTTGGAATTTATCGTTTGCGAGGAATTTGAACAGACTTCAACTGACATCAACGGAAACGAAGAAGCGAGACACGGTCACGTTGCGGAGGGGGACGACTGGCATGGACTGAATAGACTTATATCAGACATTTCATCTATATAACATGATCAACGCTTGATGCAGGACTGCAACTCTCACTTAGAGGGGCGAAGTCCTGGGAGTTGTATTTCAGTAAGTATTAGCAAAAATTGAATACAAATATGTTCAGAAAATGTCTGTTTACATTAGTTCGCAGTTGTAAAATACATGTAAGTAAAACAGTGTGTGCGAGAACAACAATATAACCTCAAAAGATCCAGACCCACCATGAATGCAGAAAATGGTTTAATCTGAAAGGTAATCTGAGAATATATAGTCAGATTCTTTCAGCATTTACCCCTCGATGTGAGAGCTACAATTCTACAACTATGAAAATGCAAATATCGTTGTGCCTATACATATTTTCGGTATGTTTTATTTATATTTCAAGCAGGCTCCTGGTATTCCAACGAATTTGTCAGGATGCGGTCGACGGAGCCTATAGGGTCTACCTGTTACGGTTTCAAAAGTTGTATTTCGATTTTTCGGTAAATGGTTGAAAACGATATTTCGTATTGCAAAAATATTATGTTTTTCATAGTGTGAACGATGAGTGTTGAAATTGCTCACTCGGAGATCTAAGCACATGCGAAAATGCATGTTTGTGCTATTTATGCATTTTGAAGGCATTTTCATGAAGGATCTTAATCTTTGTAGACAATACGACACCTGTAGACCAAGTACATACATCAGAAGCCGCGTAAAGGCGATAAACATTCAAGGCCCTCCAATATTAATAATACACATGGGTATACAAAATGCAGAAGCACTAACAGAAATGTTTGGCTAAAAGCCTTCACAAACTAGACATCATTGTTCAAACAAATCTCTCAAATGCTAAAAGTAATTGCCTTGGCAGACACCCCATCTATCTGGAACCAGTAACGAGAACCTCGGCACTTTCGACATCATCCATCGTCTTAAATGTAGTATATATGATAATAGCAAACGTTTTTAATTTGTTGTCAGCCACTGTGAGCTTTATAGGCCGCGAGACTGGAATTGATAAGAAAATTGATAGCGACTTGCCGTCAACACATATACGAAGGAAACGTCTATTTCGATGCACTAATTGTCTACCTGTAGCAGAAGCCGAGATGAGCAATCTATGTAATCGACGGGTGAAATATCTGATTAACTCTTTCTGTCGTTCCAATATAATGGCGACGAATAAAAATGGTCACCAATCAAATTAGACACAGGTACACGGTGACGTAAACTGAGTAGTAGCCTATGGTTAATTACTTTCATTTGAAGTGAAGTGATGCGGTGAAAACGGCATTCTTTTCTCTCTGTAAACATACGTAGCAAGTTCAGAACCAAGATAAACTTATTGAAATATTGATCATATCAATAGTTAGTTGTCCAAAAACGGTTTTGGTTCTAGACTGGCTTCATATGTTTACAGACAGAAAATGATGCTGTTTGTGTGGACAATACTAAGACCATACGACAAGATAATATACTTTAAGCTAACCGAAAAAAATCTTCCTTACGCGATAATCCATTTTGCCGCTCCAACCCGCTTCTCGTGGGATGGGGGGACACAATCTTACTAAACCGCACCAGGTCCTTTCATTAATGATGTAAACCACAGAGATGATGTCGGCTTTGCTCATGTTAACGGTCTTGATTATGAATCGACAGCCTCAGATGAAACAAGGAAAGAAGACACTGTGATGAGGGTTAAGTGTTTATGGCTGAACGACTCATTAAACTGTCGGGGCAATGGACACTTCAACGTTATGAGATACGATTATAGAATAGTGGAACAGTGCAAACAATTGTTGTGAACGAATTCTACATATCGATAGCCTTGCTAACAAACGCGAGCATAAAATTGACGCTGGTTTCCAATGTATAATCAATATAATCTCTCTTGCTATTTCACATGTGATATCGCATATTATGACCCATGCAACTAAGGAAGAGTGCACCCTATCTTATTCTGACAGCTGTGTAGGTCGACAGACTCCATTATTCCTTATTTTGGAACAATATTTTGTAAACGCCTATGGTCACAAAGGTCACACATTATGGCCTCTCTACACTGGTATCGTGTTTGTGATGAATGTACCATGGTCATAGAGATATCATCCGTCCTATCGCTGCTGATTTTGATTTTACTAACGGGATGTTTATTCACAGTTGCTGCAGTGTAGAATGCAGACTAATGGTATGGATTTAAATAAAGGGGATGTATGGATGTCAAAAACCTCACACTGACAATAAATTATTAGTATACCTGTTGATTACAATCTCAATCACGATGTCTTTTTTGTAATTATAAACCTTTACGTGATATAGCATTTTCTAGAAACCTAAAGAATATTATTGAAAGTGGTTACATTCTTGTCAGCAAATCCCAATTCAAAGAGCACACAGGTGCAGAATCGTGCCGAGCCAGAATAAATCATTCTAAGTAACAGACGAATATAGCCCCGGAGAAAATTGCAATAGAAGTGGTCCTTGAATATTGACGAAAATTACAGCCTCTTAACAAATTCAAAGTACTAGTAATTGATATTTATCGTGTTCCATGTTCGTTCAATCAGCCTAAATGTAAGCACAAAAAGTATCGTTCAGATACGGTTTTCTGCATAAAGATCGTCTATATGTAGAATTTCATTTGACGGAGAAGACATCTAACGGTCGCAGTTTGGAAGATATTGGATCTGGCGAAGATCACTCGGTGCAGCCAAAACGACAAATATCCCCAACTTCCACACTGCGCGTCTCACTTCGGTCATGGAGGAGAGAAAAGCCAGTGACGGACGCATTTTATGTATACGTGAATATTTAATCTAGTATATCGAATCTGTCTGATTGGAACATTCCCCCATAAACAGCGAATGTATGTTCCGTGCGTTGGTGAAATTGCACATTACATGTATATTCATATTCGACCTACTTATTTGGAATCTGTTTTGTTTAGATACCAAACGATTAAACGCAACATAACAATGGTGACAAAAGATGCTGATGTACTGACAAGAAGTCATATGACCCCTCAGGCAAATATACTGACTGTATGTTTCGTAAAACATCACAAGAACCAAAAGTGATCCCTGTGATGATATGCATCCCAGCCACGCTTTTATTGTAGATGTTCATGTGGACGTCTGGAATGTCATGACCACACGGTCCCTAGCAATGGCTTGAGCGGTATTGGATACAAATATTTAATAGCCCTACCACTCGAAGACCGTATTTGATAGTTCACGAAAATTTCATTCGAAAAACTATCACCGGTATCAGAATAAATATCTATACAAATGTCCGTTTACCACAGCACCGAATGCGAGTAATACAAGATTTGAGATGTGGAAATTCGCATAATATCAACAACACGTTAACTTCGTGGCATAAAATGTATCAATTTGAGTCAAACACAAAATTATTCAATACGATGTCGACATACAAAAACTCAAACCCCACATGGAGATTTTGCACCGAAGAGCTCAAGCTGATGTCAGAAAAAGGCTAAAGTGCAACCAAGGTTGTTCGTAAGTTGAGATATATATGATTGAGGGTCGGCAAACTTCATTTTGTTATAATCATCGTTTATTTAAATAAACGTCCTTTATATTGATCAGTAGGAAAAGTAATGAACAACAGGAAAGTAGTGAACGTTACTAGTATGCCAATTCACTGACACTAATATCGGGTAACCTCATTCCTGCATATTTGAAAAAAAACTGCAGATGAAATAATTAATGGAGAATTTGACCTTGTATGGCCAATATT